>JAJFZO010000409.1:0-75000 GCA_021397835.1 Moringa oleifera
GTGGGATAATGAGCTGGGATGTGGCTAGACAAGCTCGATGGTGTGGGCGGCGAAGCTAACGATGATTCATGCTACGTGAGGGCCAAATTGTTGGGGGAATTTTGAGCATGCGGAGTGCTTCATTGCAGGCCCTCGAGGCGGCAGACGTGGGGTTTGATCTCGACACTCTGGCTTGCCTAGGTGGACTCGTTGTGCAACGTGATCAATGACACTATCGTCGTCCGCTAGCAACGAGCGAGCCACACGGCCAGCCTTGGCACCCCTGCAGCCAAGGCCTTATCGGTGAGAAAAATGTGGACAACGAAGCGAGAATAATCGTGCGATAATGAGCTGGGATGTGGCTAGACAAGCTTGATGGTGTGCAGGGCAAAGCTAACAATGATGCATGCCACGTGAGGGCCAAATTGTCGGGGGGATTTCGAGCATGCGGAATGCTTCATCGTAGGCCTTCGAGGTGGCAGAGGTGGGGTTTGCTCTCGATGCTCAGGCTTGCTTAGGTGGACTCGTTGTGCAGTGTGATCGATGGCACTATCGTCGTCCGTTAGCAACGACAGAGCCACACGGCCAGCCTGGGCACCCCTACTGCCAAGGCCTCATATGTGGGAAAAAACGTGGGCAACGAAGCGAGAATAATCGTGGGATAATGAGCTGAGATGTGGCAAGACAAGCTCGAAGGTGTGGAAGGCGAAGCGAATGATGATGCATGCTACACGAGGGCCAAATCGTTGGGGGGATTTCGAGAATGCGGAGTGCTTCTTCATAGGCCCTTGAGGTAGCAGACGTGGGGTTGGATCTCGACGCTTAGGCTTGCCTTGGCGGACACGTTGCGCAGCGCGATAGAAGACTGGATCTCGTCCGTTAGCAACGAGCGAGCCACATGGCCGGCCTGGGCACCCCTACTGGCAAGGCCTCATCGGTGGGAAAAAATATGGGTAACGAAACGAGAATAATCGTGGGATAATGAGCTGGGATGTGGCTAGACAAGCTCGATGGTGTGGGCGATGAAGCTAACGATGATGCATGCTACGTGTGGGCCAAATTGTTGGGGGGATTTCGAGCATGCGGAGTGCTTCATCGCAGGCCCTCGAGGCGACAGACGTGGGGTTTGATCTCGATGCTCAGGCTTGCCTAGGTGGACTCGTTGGGCAGCATGATCGATGACACTATCATCGTCCGCTAGCAACGAGCGAGCCACATGACCAGCCTGGGCACCCCAACTGGCAAGGCCTCATCAGTGGGAAAAACGTGTGCAACGAAGCGAGAATAATCGTGGGATAATGAGCTGGGATATAGCTAGACAAGCTCAATGGTGTGGGCGGCGAAGCTAACGATGATTCATGCTACGTGAGGGCCAAATTGTTGGGGGAATTTGGAGCATGCGGAGTGCTTCATTGCAGGCCCTCGAGGCGGCAGATGTGGGGTTTGATCTCGACACTCAGGCTTGCCTAGGTGGACTCGTTGTGCAACGTGATCAATGACACTATCGTCGTCCGCTAGCAACGAGCGAGCCACACGGCCAGCCTTGGCACCCCTGCAGCCAAGGCCTTATCGGTGAGAAAAATGTGGACAACGAAGCGAGAATAATCGTGCGATAATGAGCTGGGATGTGGCTAGACAAGCTTGATGGTGTGGGGGGCAAAGCTAACAATGATGCATGCCACGTGAGGGCCAAATTGTTGGGGGGATTTTGAGCATGCGGAATGCTTCATCATAGGCCTTCGAGGTGGCAGAGGTGGGGTTTGCTCTCGACGCTCAGGCTTGCTTAGGTGGACTCGTTGTGCAGTGTGATCGATGGCACTATCGTCGTCCGTTAGCAACGACCGAGCCACACGGCCAGCCTGGGCACCCCTACTGCCAAGGCCTCATATGTGGGAAAAAACGTGGGCAACGAAGCGAGAATAATCGTGGGATAATGAGCTGGGATGTGGCAAGACAAGCTCGATGGTGTGGAAGGCGAAGCGAATGATGATGCATGCTACACGAGGGCCAAATCGTTGGGGGGATTTCGAGAATGCGGAGTGCTTCTTTGTAGGCCCTTGAGGTAGCAGACGTGGGGTTGGATCTCGACGCTTAGGCATGCCTTGGCGGACACGTTGCACAGCTCGATAGAAGACAGGATCGTCGTCCGTTAGCAACGAGCGAGCCACATGGCCGGCCTGGGCACCCCTACTGGCAAGGCCTCATCGGTGGGAAAAAATATGGGTAACGAAACGAGAATAATCGTGGGATAATGAGCTGGGATGTGGCTAGACAAGCTCGATGGTGTGGGCTGTGAAGCTAACGATGATGCATGCTACGTGAGGGCCAAATTGTTGGGGGGATTTGAAGCATGCGGAGTGCTTCGTCACAGGCCCTCGACCGGGCAGACGTGGGGTTGGATCTCGACGCTCATGCTTGCCTAGGAGGACTCATTGCGCAACGCGATCGACGACAAGATCGTCGGCCGTTAGCAACGAGCGAGCCACACGGCCAGCCTGGGCACCCCTACTGCCAAGGCCTCATCGGTGGGAAAAATGTGGGCAACGAAGCGAGAATAATCATGGGATAATGAGCTGGGATGTGGCTAGACAAGCGTGATGGTGTGGGGAGCGAAGCTAACAATGATGCATGCTACGTGAGGGCCAAATTTTTGGGGGGATTTCGAGCATGCGGAGTGCTTCGTCGCAGGCCCTCGAGGCGGCAGACGTGGGGTTGGATCTCGACGCTCAGGCATACCTAGGCAGACTCGTTGCGTAGTGCGATCAACGACACGATCGTCGGCCGTTAGAAACGAGTGAGCCACACGGCCAGCCTCGGCACCCCTACTGCCAAGGCCTCATTTGTGGGAAAAAACGTGGGCAACGAAGCGAGAATAATCGTAGGATAATGAGCTAGGATGTGGCTAGACAAGTTCGATGGTATGGGCGGCGAAGCTAACGATGATGCATGCTACGTGAGGGCCAAATTGTTGGGGGGATTTCGAGCATGCGGAGTGCTTCCTCGCAGGCCCTCGGGGCGGCAGACGTGAGGTTGGATCTCGACGCTCATGCTTGCCTAGGCGGACTCGTTGCACAGCGCGATCGACGACACGATCGTCGGCCGTTAGAAACGAGCGAGCCACACGGCTAGCCTGGGCACCCCTACTGCCAAAGGCCTCATTGGTGGGAAAAACGTGGGCAACGAAGCGAGAATAATCGTGGGATAATGAGCTGGGATATGGCTAGACAAGCTCGATGGTGTGCGCGACGAAGCTCACGATGATGCATGCTACGCGAGGGCCAAATCATTGGGGGGATTTCGAGAATGCGGAGTGCTTCTTCGCAGGCCTTTGAGGCGACAGACGTGGGGTTGGATCTCGACGCTCAAGCTTGCCTAGGCGGACTCGTTGTGCAGCGTGATCGATGACACTATCGTCATCCGTTAGCAACGAGCGAGCCACACGGCGAGCCTGGGCACCCCGGCTGGCAAGGCCTTATCGGTGGGAAAAACGTGGGCAACGAAGCCAGAATAATCGTGGGATAATGAGCCGGGATATGGCTAGACAAACTCGGTGGTGTGGGCGGCGAAGCTAACGATGATGCATGCTACGTGAGGGCCAAATCGTTGGGGGGATTTCGAGCATGCAGAGTGCTTCATCGCAGGCCCTCGAGGCGGCAGACGTGGGGTTTGATCTTGACACTCAGGCTTGCCTAGGCGGACTCGTTGTGCAACGTGATCAATGGCACTATCGTCGTCCACTAACAACGAGCGAGCCACACGGCCAGCCTGGGCACCCCTACTCCCAAGGCCTCATCTGTGGGAAAAATGTCGGCAACGAAGCGAGAATAATCGTGGGATAATGAGCCGGGATGTGGCTAGACAAGCTCGATGGTGTGGGCGGCGAAGCTAACGATGATGCATGCTACGTGAGGGCCAAAAGGTTGGGGGGATTTCAAGCATGCGGAGTTCTTCGTCGCAGGCCTTCGGGGCGGCAGACGTGAGGTTGGATCTCGACACTCATTCTTGCCTAGGCGGACTCGTTGCACAGCGCGATCGACGACACGATCGTCGGCCGTTAGAAACAAGCGAGCCACACGGCCAGCCTGGGCACCCCTACTGCCAAGGCCTCATAAGTGGGAAAAAACGTGGGCAAAGAAGCGAGAATAATAGTGGGATAATGAGCTGGGATGTTGCTAGACAAGCTCGATGGTGTGTGCGGCGAAGCTCACGATGATGCATGCTACGTGAGGGCCAAATTGTTAGGGGGATTTCGAGGATGCGGAGTGCTTCGTCGCAGGCCCTCGAGGTGGCAGACGTGGGGTTGGATCTCAACGCTCAGGCTTGCCAAGGCGGACTTGTTATGCAGCGCGATAGAAGACACGATCGTCGGCCATTAGCAACGAGCGAACCACACGGCTAGCCTGGGCACCCCTACTGCCAAGGCCTCATCGTTGGGAAAAATGTCGGCAAAGAAGCGAGAATAATCGTGGGATAATGAGCTGGGATGTGGCTAGACAGGCTCGATGGTGTGTGCGGCGAAGCTCACGATGGTGCATGCTACGTGAGGGCCAAATTGTTGGGGGGATTTCGAGCATGCGTAGTGCTTCGTCGCAGGCCCTTGAGGTGGCAGACGTGGGGTTGGATCTCGACGCTCAGGCTTGCCTTGGCGGACACGTTATGCTGCGCGATAGAAGACAGGATCGTCGTCCGTTAGCAATGAGCGAGCCACTCGGCCAGCCTGGGCACCCCTACTCCCAAGGCGTCATCGGTGGGAAAAATGTCGGCAACGAAGCAAGAATAATCGTGCGATAATGAGCTGGGATGTGGCTAGACAAGCTTGATGGTGTGGGGGGTGAAGCTAATAATGATGCGTGCTACGTGAGGGCCAAATTGTTGGGGGGATTTCGAGCATGCGGAGTGCTTCATCGTAGGCCCTCGAGGCGACAGACGTGGGGTTTGATCTCGACGCTCAGGCTTGCCTAGGTGGACTCATTGTGCAGCGTGATCGATGACACTATCGTCGTTCGTTAGCAACGAGCGAGCCACACGGCCAGCCTGGGCACCCCTACTCCCAAGGCATCATCGGTGGAAAAAATGTCGGCAACGAAGCGAGAATAATCGTGCGATAATGAGCTGGGATGTGGCTAGACAAGCTTGATGGTGTGGGGGGCGAAGCTAACAATGATGCGTGCTACGTGATGGCCAAATTGTTGGGGGGATTTCGAGCATGTGGAGTGCTTCATCGTAGGCCCTCGAGGCGACAGACGTGGGGTTTGATCTCGATGCTCAGGCTTGCCTAGGTGGACTCATTGTGCAACGTGATCGATGACACTATCGTCGTCCGTTAGCAACGAGCGAGCCACACGGCCAGCCTAGGCACCTCTACTGCCAAGGCCTCATCGGTGGGAAATATGTCGGCAACGAAGCGAGAATAATCGTGGGATAATGAGCTGGGATATGGCTACACAAGCTCGATGGTGTGGGCGGCGAAGCTCACGATGATGTATGCTACGCGAGGGCCAAATCGTTGGGGGGATTTTGAGAATGCGGAGTGCTTCTTCGCAGGCCCTTGAGGCAGTAGACGTGGGGTTGGATCTCGACGCTCAGGCTTGCCTCGGTGGACTCGTTGCGCAGCGCGATCAAAGACATGATCGTCAACCGTTAGCAACGAGCGAGCCAAACGGCCAGCCTGGGCAACCCTACTGCCAAGACCTCATTAGTGGGAAAAAACGTGGGCAACAAAGCGAGAATAATCATGGGATAATGAGCTGGGATGTGGCTAGACAAGCTCGATGGTGTGGGCGGCAAAGCTAACGATGATGCATGCTACGTGAGGGCCAAATTGTTGGGGGAATTTCGAGCTTACGGAGTGCTTCGTCGCAGGCCCTCGGGGCGGCAGACATGGGGTTGGATCTCGATGCTCATGCTTGCCTAGGCGGACTCGTTGCACAGCGCGATCGACGACACGATCGTCGGCCGTTACAAACGAGCGAGCCACACGGCCAACCTGGGCACCCGTACTGCCAAAGCCTCATTCGTGGGAAAAATGTGGGCAACGAAGCGAGAATAATCGTGGGATAATGAGCTGGGATATGGCTAGACAAGCTCGATGGTGTGGGCGGCGAAGCTCACGATGATCCATGCTACGCGCGGGCCAAATCGTTGGGGGGATTTCGAGAATGCGGAGTGCTTCTTCGCAAGCCCTTGAGGTAGCAGACGTGGGGTTGGATCTCGACGCTCAGTCTTGCCTAGGCGGACACGTTGCGCAGCGCGATAGAAGACAGGATCGTCGTCCGTTAGCAACGAGCGAGCCACACGGCCAGCCTGGGCACCCCTACTGCCAAGGCCTCATAAGTGGGAAAAAACGTGGGCAAAGAAGCGAGAATAATCGTGGGATAATGAGCTGGGATGTGGCTAGACAAGCTCGATGGTGTGGGAGGCGAAGCTAACGATGATGCATGCTACGTGAGGGCCAAATCGTTGGGGGGATTTCGAGCATCGGGAGTGCCTTCGCGCAGGCCTTCGCGGGCGGCAGACATGAGGTTGGATCTCGAGGGGGTCGCCATGCTTGCCTAGGCGGACTCGTTGCACAGCGCGATCGATGACACGATCGTCGGGCCGTTAGAAACAAGCGAGCCACACGCCAACCTGGGCACCCCTATGCAAGGCTCTATTCTGTGGGAAAAACGTGGGCAAACAAAAGCGCGAATAATCGTGGGAATGAGCTGGGATGTGGCTAGACAAGCTCGATGGTGTGGGCGGCGAAGCTAACGATGATGCATGCTACGTGAGGGCCAAATTGTTGGGGGGATTTCGAGCATGCGGAGTGCTTCATCGCAGGCCCTCGAGGCGACAGACGTGGGGTTTGATCTCGATGCTCAGGCTTGCCTAGGTGGACTCGTTGCACAGCGCGGTCGACGACACGATCGTCGGCCGTTAGAAACGAGCGAGCCACACGGCCAACCTGGGCACCCGTACTGCCAAGGCCTCATAAGTGGGAAAAAACGTGGGCAAAGAAGCGAGAATAATAGTGGGATAATGAGCTGGGATGTGGCTAGACAAGCTCGATGGTGTGTGCGGCGAAGCTCACGATGATGCATGCTACGTGAGGGCCAAATTGTTAGGGGGATTTCGAGGATGCGGAGTGCTTCGTCGCAGGCCCTCGAGGTGGCAGACGTGGGGTTGGATCTCGACGCTCAGGCTTGCCAAGGCGGACTCGTTATGCAGCGCGATAGAAGACACGATCGTCGGCCATTAGCAACGAGCGAGCCACACGGCCAGCCTGGGCACCCCTACTGCCAAGGCCTCATCGTTGGGAAAAATGTCGGCAAAGAAGCGAGAATAATCGTGGGATAATGAGCTGGGATGTGGCTAGACAGGCTCGATGGTGTGTGCGGCGAAGCTCACGATGATGCATGCTACGTGAGAGCAAAATTGTTAGGGGGATTTCGAGGATGCAGAGTGCTTCGTCGCAGGCCCTCGAGGTGGCAGACGTGGGGTTGGATCTCAACGCTCAGGCTTGCCAAGGCGGACTCGTTATGCAGCGCGATAGAAGACACGATCGTCGGCCATTAGCAACGAGCGAGCCACACGGCCAGCCTGGGCACCCCTACTGCCAAGGCCTCATCGTTGGGAAAAATGTCGGCAAAGAAGCGAGAATAATCGTGGGATAATAAGCTGGGATGTGGCTAGACAGGCTCGATGGTGTGTGCGGCGAAGCTCACGATGATGCATGCTACGTGAGGGCCAAATTGTTGGGGGGATTTCGAGCATGCGTAGTGCTTCGTCGCAGGCCCTTGAGGTGGCAGACGTGGGGTTGGATCTCGACGCTCAGGCTTGCCTTGGCGGACACGTTATGCTGCGCGATAGAAGACAGGATCGTCGTCCATTAGCAATGAGCGAGCCACACGGCCAGCCTGGGCACCCCTACTCCCAAGGCATCATCGGTGGGAAAACTGTCGGCAACGAGCGAGAATAATCGTGCGAAAGGAGCTGGGATGTGACTAGGACAAGCTGATGTGTAGGGGGTGAAGCAACAATGATGCGTCACAGTGGGGCCAAATTGTTGGGGGGATTTCGAGCATGCGGAGTGCTTCATCGTAGGCCCTCGAGGCGACAGACGTGGGGTTTGATCTCGACGCTCAGGCTTGCCTAGGTGGACTCATTGTGCAGCGTGATCGATGACACTATCGTCGTTCGTTAGCAACGAGCGAGCCACACGGCCAGCCTGGGCACCCCTACTCCCAAGGCATCATCGGTGGAAAAAATGTCGGCAACGAAGCGAGAATAATCGTGCGATAATGAGCTGGGATGTGGCTAGACAAGCTTGATGGTGTGGGGGGCGAAGCTAACAATGATGCGTGCTACGTGATGGCCAAATTGTTGGGGGGATTTCGAGCATGTGGAGTGCTTCATCGTAGGCCCTCGAGGCGACAGACGTGGGGTTTGATCTCGATGCTCAGGCTTGCCTAGGTGGACTCGTTAGGCAGCGTGATCGATGACACTATTCTTCGACTGTTAGCAACAAGCAAGCCACACGGGTAGCCTGGGCACTACGGCTGCCAAGTTCTCATCGGTGGGAAAAACATGGCAACAAAGTGGGAATAATCGTAGGATAATGAGCTGGGTATGGCTACACAAGCTCGATGGTGTGGGCGACGAAGCTCACGATTGATGTATGCTACCGCGAGGGCAAATGTGGGGGGATTCGAGATGCGGAGTGCTCTTCGCAGGCCCTTGATGCAGTAGACGTGGGGTCGGATGTCGACGCTCAGGCTTGCCTAGGCGGACTCGTTGCGCAACGTGACCGACGACACGATCTTCAGCCGTTAGCAACGAGCGAGCCAAACGGCCAGCCTGGGCACCCTGCTTCCAAGGCCTCATCGGTGGAAAAAACGTGGGCAACAAAGCGAGAATAATCGTGGGATAATGAGCTGGGATGTGGCTAGACAAGCTCGATGGTGTGGGCGGCAAAGCTAACGATGATGCATGCTACGTGAGGGCCAAATTGTTGGGGGGATTTCGAGCTTGCGGAATGCTTCGTCGCAGGCCCTCGGGGCGGCAGACATGGGGTTGGATCTCGATGCTCATGCTTGCCTAGGCGGACTCGTTGCGCAGCGCGGTCGACGACACGATCGTCGGCCGTTAGAAACGAGCGAGCCACACGCCAACCTGGGCACCCGTATGCAAGCCCCATTCTGGAAAAACGTGGGCAACGAAGCAGACTAATCGTGCGGATATGAGCTCGGGAATATGGCTAGACAAGCTCGATGGTGTGGCGGCGAGCTCACGATGGATCCATGCTACGGCGCGGCCAAATCGTTGGGGGATTTGCAGAAGCGGAGTGCTTCTTCGCAAGCCTTGAGGTTAGCGACGTGGGGTTGGATCTCGACGCTCAGTCTTGCCTAGGCGGACACGTTGCGCAGCGCGATAGAAGACAGGATCGTCGTCCGTTAGCAACGAGCGAGCCACACGGCCAGCCTGGGCACCCCTACTCCCAAGGCCTCATCTGTGGGAAAAATGTCGACAACGAAGCGAGAATAATCGTGGGATAATGAGCTGGGATGTGGCTAGACAAGCTCGATGGTGTGGGCGGCGAAGCTAACGATGATGCATGCTGCGTGAGGGCCAAATTGTTGGGCGGATTTCGAGCATGCGGAAATTGTTGGGGGGATTTCGAGCATGCGGAGTGCTTCATCGTAGGCCCTCGAGGCGACAGACGTGGGGTTTGATCTCGATGCTCAGTCTTGCCTAGGTGGACTCATTGTGCAGCGTGATCGATGACACTATCGTCGTCCGTTAGCAACGAGCGAGCCACACGGCCAGCCTAGGCACCCCTACTGCCAAGGCCTCATCGGTGGGAAATATGTCGGCAACGAAGCGAGAATAATCGTGGGATAATGAGCTGGGATATGGCTACACAAGCTCGATGGTGTGGGCGGCGAAGCTCACGATGATGTATGCTACGCGAGGGCCAAATTGTTGGGGGGATTTCGAAAATGCGGAGTGCTTCTTCGCAGGCGCTTGAGGCAGTAGACGTGGGGTTGGATCTCGACGCTCAGGCTTGCCTCGGTGGACTCGTTGCGCAGCGCGATCAAAGACATGATCGTCGACCGTTAGCAACGAGCGAGCCACACGGCCAGCCTGGGCAACCCTACTGCCAAGACCTCATTAGTGGGAAAAAACGTGGGCAACAAAGCGAGAATAATCATGGGATAATGAGCTGGGATGTGGCTAGACAAGCTCGATGGTGTGGGCGGCAAAGCTAACGATGATGCATGCTACGTGAGGGCCAAATTGTTAGGGGGATTTCGAGCTTGCGGAATGCTTCGTCGCAGGCCCTCGGGGCGGCAGACATGGGGTTGGATCTCGATGCTCATGCTTGCCTAGGCGGACTCGTTGCACAGCGCGGTCGACGACACGATCGTCAGCCGTTAGAAACGAGCGAGCCACACGGCCAAACTGGGCACCCGTACTGCCAAAGCCTCATTCGTGGAAAAACGTGGGCAACGAAGCGAGAATAATCGTGGGATAATGAGCTGGGATATGGCTAGACAAGCTCGATGGTGTGGGCGGCGAAGCTCACGATGATCCATGCTACGCGCGGGCCAAATCGTTGGGGGGATTTCGAGAATGCGGAGTGCTTCTTCGCAAGCCCTTGAAGTAGCAGACGTGGGGTTGGATCTCGACCCTCAGTCTTGCCTAGGCGGACACGTTGCGCAGCGCGATAGAAGACAGGATCGTCGTCCGTTAGCAACGAGCGAGCCACACGGCCATCCTGGGCACCCCTACTCCCAAGGCCTCATCTGTGAGAAAAATGTCGGCAACGAAGCGAGAATAATCGCGGGATAATAAGCTGGGATGTGGCTAGACAAGCTCGATGGTGTGGGCGGCTGAAGCTAACGATGATGCATGCTACGTGAGGGCCAAATTGTTGGGGGGATTTCGAGCATGCGGAGTGCTTCATCGTAGGCCCTCGAGGCGACAGACGTGGGGTTTGATCTCGACGCTCAGGCTTGCCTAGGTGGACTCATTGTGCAGCGTGATCGATGACACTATCGTCGTCCGTTAGCAACGAGCGAGCCACACGGCCAGCCTGGGCACCCCTACTCCCAAGGCATCATGGGTGGGAAAAATGTCGGCAACGAAGCGAGAATAATCATGGGATAATGAGCTGGGATGTGGCTAGACAAGCTCGATGGTGTGGGCGGCGAAGCTAACGATGATGCATGCTACGCGAGGGCCAAATTGTTGGGGGAATTTTGAGCTTGCGGAGTGCTTCGTCGCAGGCCCTCGGGGCGGCAGACATGGGGTTGGATCTCGATGCTCATGCTTGCCTAGGTGGACTCGTTGCACAACGCGATCGACGACACGATCGTCGGCCGTTAGAAACGAGCGAGCCACACGGCCAACCTGGGCACCAGTACTGGCAAAGCCTCATTCGTGGGAAAAACGTGGGCAACGAAGCGAGAATCATCGTGGGATAATGAGCTGGGATATGGCTAGACAAGCTCGATGGTGTGGGCGGCGAAGCTCACGATGATCCATGCTACGCGCGGGCCAAATCGTTGGGGGGATTTCGAGAATCTAGAGTGCTTCTTCGCAAGCCCATTGAGGTAGCAGACGTGGGGTTGGATCTCGACGCTCAGTCTTGCCTAGGCGGACACGTTGCGCAGCGCGATAGAAGACAGGATCGTCGTCCGTTAGCAACGAGCGAGCCACACGGCCAGCCTGGGCCCCCTACTCCCAAGGCCTCATCTGTGGGAAAAATGTCGGCAACGAAGCGAGAATAATCGTGGGATAATGAGCTGGGATGTGGCTAGACAAGCTCGATGGTGTGGGCGGCGAAGCTAACGATGATGCATGCTACGTGAGGGCCAAATTGTTGGGGGGATTTCGAGCATGCGGAGTGCTTCGTCGCAGGCCTTCGGGGCGGCAGACGTGAGGTTGGATCTCGACGCTCATGCTTGCCTAGGCGGACTTGTTGAACAGCGCGATCGACGACACGATCGTCGGCCGTTAGAAACAAGCGAGCCACACGGCCAGCCTGGGCACCCCTACTGCCAAGGCCTCATTCGTGGGAAAAACGTGGGCAACGAAGCGAGAATAATCGTGGGATAATGAGCTGGGATATGGCTAGACAAGCTTGATGGTGTGGGCGGCGAAGCTAACGATGATGCATGCTACGTGAGGGCCAAATTGTTGGGCGGATTTCGAGCATGCGGAGTGCTTCATCGCAGGCCCTCGAGGCGACAGACGTGGGGTTTGATCTCGATGCTCAGGCTTGCCTAGGTGGACTCGTTGTGCAGCATGATCGATGACACTATCATCGTCCGCTAGCAACTACTGAGGCCTCATCGTGGGAAAAACGTGGGCAACAAAGCGAGAATAATCGTGGGATAATGAGCTGGGATGTGGCTAGACAAGCTCGATGGTGTGGGCGACGAAGCTAACGATGATGCATGCTACGTGTGGGCCAAATTGTTGGGGGGATTTCGAGCATGCGGAGTGCTTCATCGTAGGCCTTCGAGGTGGCAGAGGTGGGGTTTGCTCTCGACGCTCAGGCTTGCTTAGGTGGACTCGTTGTGCAGTGTGATCGATGGCACTATCGTCGTCCGTTAGCAACGACCGAGCCACACGGCCAGCCTGGGCACCCCTACTGCCAAGGCCTTATCGGTGAGAAAAATGTCGACAACGAAGCGAGAATAATCGTGCGATAATGAGCTGGGATGTGGCTAGACAAGCTTGATGGTGTGGGGGGCAAAGCTAACAATGATGCATGCCACGTGAGGGCCAAATTGTTGGGGGGATTTCGAGCATGCGGAATGCTTCATCGTAGGCCTTCGAGGTGGCAGAGGTGGGGTTTGCTCTCGACGCTCAGGCTTGCTTAGGTGCACTCGTTGTGCAGTGTGATCGATGGCACTATCGTCGTCCGTTAGCAACGACCGAGCCACACGGCCAGCCTGGGCACCCCTACTGCCAAGGCCTCATATGTGGGAAAAAACGTGGGCAACGAAGCGAGAATAATCGTGGGATAATGAGCTGAGGATGTGGCAAGACAAGCTCGATGGTGTGGAAGGCGAAGCGAATGATGATGCATGCTACACGAGGGCCAAATCGTTGGGGGGATTTCGAGAATGCAGAGTGCTTCTTCGTAGGCCCTTGAGGTAGCAGACGTGGGGTTGGATCTCGATGCTTAGGCTTGCCTTGGCGGACACGTTGCGCAGCGCGATAGAAGACAGGATCATCGTCCGTTAGCAACGAGCGAGCCACATGGCCGGTCTGGGCACCCCTATTGGCAAGGCCTCATCGGTGGGAAAAAATATGGGTAACGAAACGAGAATAATCGTGGGATAATGAGCTGAGATGTGGCTAGACAAGCTCGATGGTGTGGGCTGCGAAGCTAACGATGATGCATGCTACGTGAGGGCCAAATTGTTGGGGGGATTTGGAGCATGCGGAGTGCTTCGTCACAGGCCCTCGACGTGGCAGACGTGGGGTTGGATCTCGACGCTCATGCTTGCCTAGGAGGACTCATTGCGCAACGCGATCAACGACAAGATCGTCGGCCGTTAGCAACGAGTGAGCCACACGGCCAGCCTGGGCACCCCTACTACCAAGGCCTCATCGGTGGGAAAAATGTGGGCAACGAAGCGAGAATAATCATGGGATAATGAGCTGGGATGTGGCTAGACAAGCTTGATGGTGTGGGGAGCGAAGCTAACAATGATGCATGCTACGTGAGGGCCAAATTATTGGGGGGATTTCGAGCATGCGGAGTGCTTCGTCGCAGGCCCTCGGGGCGGAAGACGTGGGGTTGGATCTCGACGCTCAGGCATGCCTAGGCAGACTCGTTGCGTAGTGCGATCAACGATACGATCGTCGGCCGTTAGAAACGAGCGAGCCACACGGCCAGCCTCGGCACCCATACTGCCAAGGCCTCATTTGTGGGAAAAAACGTGGGCAACGAAGCGAGAATAATCGTAGGATAATGAGCCAGGATGTGGCTAGACAAGTTCGATGGTATGGGCGGCGAAGCTAACGATGATGCATGCTACGTGAGGGCCAAATTATTGGGGGGATTTCGAGCACGCGGAGTGCTTCCTCGCAGGCCCTCGGGGCGGCAGACGTGAGGTTGGATCTCGACGCTCATGCTTGCCTAGGCGGACTCGTTGCACAGCGCGATCGACGACACGATCGTCGGCCGTTAGAAACGAGTGAGCCACACGGCTAGCCTGGGCACCCCTACTGCCAAGGCCTCATTGGTGGGAAAAACGTTGGCAACGAAGCGAGAATAATCGTGGTATAATGAGCTGGGATATGGCTAGACAAGCTCGATGGTGTGCGCGGCGAAGCTCACGATGATGCATGCTACGCGAGGGCCAAATCATTGGGGGAATTTCGAGAATGCGGAGTGCTTCTTCGCAGGCCTTTGAGGCGACAGACGTGGGGTTGGATCTCGACGCTCAGGCTTGCCTAGGCGGACTCGTTGTGCAGCGTGATCGATGACACTATCGTCATCCGTTAACAACGAGCGAGCCACACGGCGAGCCTGGGCACCCCGGCTGGCAAGGCCTTATCGGTGGGAAAAACGTGGGCAACGAAGCCAGAATAATCGTGGGATAATGAGCCGGGATATGGCTAGACAAACTCGGTGGTGTGGGCGGCGAAGCTAACGATGATGCATGCTACGTGAGGGCCAAATCGTTGGGGGGATTTCGAGCATGCAGAGTGCTTCATCGCAGGCCCTCGAGGCGGCAGACGTGGGGTTTGATCTCGACACTCAGGCTTGCCTAGGCGAACTCGTTGTGCAACGTGATCAATGACACTATCGTCGTCCACTAACAACGAGCGAGCCACACGGCCAGCCTGGGCACCCCTATTCCCAAGGCCTCATCTGTGGGAAAAATGTCGGCAACGAAGCGAGAATAATCGTGGGATAATGAGCTGGGATATGGCTAGACAAGCTCGATGGTGTGGGCGGCGAAGCTAACGATGATGCATGCTACGTGAGGGCCAAATTGTTGGGGGGATTTCGAGCATGCGGAGTGCTTCGTCGCAGGCCTTCGGGGCGGCAGACGTGAGGTTGGATCTCGACGCTCATGCTTGCCTAGGCGGACTCGTTGCACAACGCGATCGATGACACGATCGTCGGCCGTTAGAAACAAGCGAGCCACACGGCCAGCCTGGGCACCCCTACTGCCAAGGCCTCATAAGTGGGAAAAAACGTGGGCAAAGAAGCGAGAATAATAGTGGGATAATGAGCTGGGATGTTGCTAGACAAGCTCGATGGTGTGTGCGGCGAAGCTCACGATGATGCATGCTACGTGAGGGCCAAATTGTTAGGGGGATTTCGAGGATGCGGAGTGCTTCATCGCAGGCCCTCGAGGTGGCAGACGTGGGGTTGGATCTCGACGCTCAGGCTTGCCAAGGCGGACTCGTTATGCAGCGCGATAGAAGACACGATCGTCGGCCATTAGCAACGAGCGAGCCACACGGCCAGCCTGGGCACCCCTACTGCCAAGGCCTCATCGTTGGGAAAAATGTCGGCAAAGAAGCGAGAATAATCGTGGGATAATGAGCTGGGATGTGGCTAGACAGGCTCGATGGTGTGTGCGGCGAAGCTCACGATGATGCATGCTACGTGAGGGCCAAATTGTTGGGGGGATTTCGAGCATGCGGAGTGCTTCGTCGCAGGCCCTTGAGGTGGCAGACGTGGGGTTGGATCTCGACGCTTAGGCTTGCCTTGGCGGACACGTTATGCTGCGCGATAGAAGACAGGATCGTCGTCCGTTAGCAATGAGCGAGCCACACGGCCAGCCTGGGCACCCCTACTCCCAAGGCGTCATCGGTGGGAAAAATGTCGGCAACGAAGCGAGAATAATCGTGCGATAATGAGCTGGGATGTGACTAGACAAGCTTGATGGTGTAGGGGGTGAAGCTAACAATGATGCGTGCTACGTGAGGACCAAATTGTTGGGGGGATTTCGAGCATGCGGAGTGCTTCATCGTAGGCCCTCGAGGCGACAGACGTGGGGTTTGATCTCGACGCTCAGGCTTGCCTAGGTGGACTCATTGTGCAGCGTGATCGATGACACTATCGTCGTTCGTTAGCAACGAGCGAGCCACACGGCCAGCCTGGGCACCCCTACTCCCAAGGCATCATCGGTGGAAAAAATGTCGGCAACGAAGCGAGAATAATCGTGCGATAATGAGCTGGGATGTGGCTAGACAAGCTCAATGGTGTGGGCGGCGAAGCTAACGATGATTAATGCTACGTGAGGGCCAAATTGTTGGGGGAATTTCGAGCATGTGGAGTGCTTCATCGTAGGCCCTCGAGGCGACAGACGTGGGGTTTGATCTCGATGCTCAGGCTTGCCTAGGTGGACTCATTGTGCAGCGTGATCGATGACACTATCGTCGTCCGTTAGCAACGAGCGAGCCACACGGCCAGCCTAGGCACCCCTACTGCCAAGGCCTCATCGGTGGGAAATATGTCGGCAACGAAGCGAGAATAATCGTGGGATAATGAGCTGGGATATGGCTACACAAGCTCGATGGTGTGGGCGGCGAAGCTCACGATGATGTATGCTACGCGAGGGCCAAATTGTTGGGGGGATTTCGAAAATGCGGAGTGCTTCTTCGCAGGCGCTTGAGGCAGTAGACGTGGGGTTGGATCTCGACGCTCAGGCTTGCCTCGGTGGACTCGTTGCGCAGCGCGATCAAAGACATGATCGTCGACCGTTAGCAACGAGCGAGCCACACGGCCAGCCTGGGCAACCCTACTGCCAAGACCTCATTAGTGGGAAAAAACGTGGGCAACAAAGCGAGAATAATCATGGGATAATGAGCTGGGATGTGGCTAGACAAGCTCGATGGTGTGGGCGGCAAAGCTAACGATGATGCATGCTACGTGAGGGCCAAATTGTTAGGGGGATTTCGAGCTTGCGGAATGCTTCGTCGCAGGCCCTCGGGGCGGCAGACATGGGGTTGGATCTCGATGCTCATGCTTGCCTAGGCGGACTCGTTGCACAGCGCGGTCGACGACACGATCGTCGGCCGTTAGAAACGAGCGAGCCACACGGCCAAACTGGGCACCCGTACTGCCAAAGCCTCATTCGTGGAAAAACGTGGGCAACGAAGCGAGAATAATCGTGGGATAATGAGCTGGGATATGGCTAGACAAGCTCGATGGTGTGGGCGGCGAAGCTCACGATGATCCATGCTACGCGCGGGCCAAATCGTTGGGGGGATTTCGAGAATGCGGAGTGCTTCTTCGCAAGCCCTTGAAGTAGCAGACGTGGGGTTGGATCTCGACCCTCAGTCTTGCCTAGGCGGACACGTTGCGCAGCGCGATAGAAGACAGGATCGTCGTCCGTTAGCAACGAGCGAGCCACACGGCCATCCTGGGCACCCCTACTCCCAAGGCCTCATCTGTGAGAAAAATGTCGGCAACGAAGCGAGAATAATCGCGGGATAATAAGCTGGGATGTGGCTAGACAAGCTCGATGGTGTGGGCGGTGAAGCTAACGATGATGCATGCTACGTGAGGGCCAAATTATTGGGGGGATTTCGAGCATGCGGAGTGCTTCGTCGCAGGCCTTCGGGGCAGCAGACGTGAGGTTGGATCTCGACGCTCATGCTTGCCTAGGCGGACTTGTTGAACAGCGCGATCGACGACACGATCATCGGCCGTTAGAAACAAGCGAGCCACACGGCCAGCCTGGGCACCCCTACTGCCAAGGCCTCATTCGTGGGAAAAACGTGGGCAACGAAGCAAGAATAATCATGGGATAATGAGCTGGGATGTGGCTAGACAAGCTCGATGGTGTGGGCGGCAAAGCTAACGATGATGCATGCTACGTGAGGGCCAAATTGTTGGGGGAATTTTGAGCTTGCGGAGTGCTTCGTCGCAGGCCCTCGGGGCGGCAGACATGGGGTTGGATCTCGATGCTCATGCTTGCCTAGGTGGACTCGTTGCACAACGCGATCGACGACACGATCGTCGGCCGTTAGAAACGAGCGAGCCACACGGCCAACCTGGGCACCAGTACTGGCAAAGCCTCATTCGTGGGAAAAACGTGGGCAACGAAGCGAGAATCATCGTGGGATAATGAGCTGGGATATGGCTAGACAAGCTCGATGGTGTGGGCGGCGAAGCTCACGATGATCCATGCTACGCGCGGGCCAAATCGTTGGGGGGATTTCGAGAATCTAGAGTGCTTCTTCGCAAGCCCTTGAGGTAGCAGACGTGGGGTTGGATCTCGACGCTCAGGCTTGCCTAGGCGGACACGTTGCGCAGCGCGATAGAAGACAGGATCGTCGTCCGTTAGCAACGAGCGAGCCACACGGCCATCCTGGGCACCCCTACTCCCAAGGCCTCATCTGTGGGAAAAATGTCGGCAACGAAGCGAGAATAATCGTGGGATAATAAGCTGGGATGTGGCTAGACAAGCTCGATGGTGTGGGCGGCGAAGCTAACGATGATGCATGCTACGTGAGGGCCAAATTGTTGGGGGGATTTCGAGCATGCGGAGTGCTTCGTCGCAGGCCTTCGGGGGCAGACGTGAGGTTGGATCTCGACGCTCATGCTTGCCTAGGCGGACTTGTTGAACAGCGCGATCGACGACACGATCGTCGGCCGTTAGAAACAAGCGAGCCACACGGCCAGCCTGGGCACCCCTACTGCCAAGGCCTCATTCGTGGGAAAAACGTGGGCAACGAAGCGAGAATAATCGTGGGATAATGAGCTGGGATATGGCTAGACAAGCTTGATGGTGTGGGCGGCGAAGCTAACGATGATGCATGCTACGTGAGGGCCAAATTGTTGGGCGGATTTCGAGCATGCGGAGTGCTTCATCGCAGGCCCTCGAGGCGACAGACGTGGGGTTTGATCTCGATGCTCAGGCTTGCCTAGGTGGACTCGTTGTGCAGCATGATCGATGACACTATCATCGTCCGCTAGCAACGAGCGAGCCACATGACCAGCCTGGGCACCCCGACTGGCAAGGCCTCATCAGTGGGAAAAACGTGTGCAACGAAGCGAGAATAATCGTGGGATAATGAGCTGGGATATAGCTAGACAAGCTCAATGGTGTGGGCGGCGAAGCTAACGATGATTCATGCTACGTGAGGGCCAAATTGTTGGGGGAATTTCGAGCATGCGGAGTGCTTCATTGCAGGCCCTCGAGGCGGCAGACGTGGGGTTTGATCTCGACACTCAGGCTTGCCTAGGTGGACTCGTTGTGCAACGTGATCAATGACACTATCGTCGTCCGCTAGCAACGAGCGAGCCACACGGCCAGCCTTGGCACCCCTGCAGCCAAGGCCTTATCGGTGAGAAAAATGTGGACAACGAAGCGAGAATAATCGTGCGATAATGAGCTGGGATGTGGCTAGACAAGCTTGATGGTGTGGGGGGCAAAGCTAACAATGATGCATGCCACGTGAGGGCCAAATTGTTGGGGGGATTTCGAGCATGCGGAATGCTTCATCGTAGGCCTTCGAGGTGGCAGAGGTGGGGTTTGCTCTCGACGCTCAGGCTTGCTTAGGTGGACTCGTTGTGCAGTGTGATCGATGGCACTATCGTCGTCCGTTAGCAACGACCGAGCCACACGGCCAGCCTGGGCACCCCTACTGCCAAGGCCTCATATGTGGGAAAAAACGTGGGCAACGAAGCGAGAATAATCGTGGGATAATGAGCTGGGATGTGGCAAGACAAGCTCGATGGTGTGGAAGGCGAAGCGAATGATGATGCATGCTACACGAGGGCCAAATCGTTGGGGGGATTTCGAGAATGCGGAGTGCTTCTTCGTAGGCCCTTGAGGTAGCAGACGTGGGGTTGGATCTCGACGCTTAGGCTTGCCTTGGCGGACACGTTGCACAGCTCGATAGAAGACAGGATCGTCGTCCGTTAGCAACGAGCGAGCCACATGGCCGGCCTGGGCACCCCTACTGGCAAGGCCTCATCGGTGGGAAAAAATATGGGTAACGAAACGAGAATAATCGTGGGATAATGAGCTAGGATGTGGCTAGACAAGCTCGATGGTGTGGGCTGTGAAGCTAACGATGATGCATGCTACGTGAGGGCCAAATTGTTGGGGGGATTTGGAGCATGCGGAGTGCTTCGTCACAGGCCCTCGACCGGGCAGACGTGGGGTTGGATCTCGACGCTCATGCTTGCCTAGGAGGACTCATTGCGCAACGCGATCGACGACAAGATCGTCGGCCGTTAGCAACGAGCGAGCCACACGGCCAGCCTGGGCACCCCTACTGCCAAGGCCTCATCGGTGGGAAAAATGTGGGCAACGAAGCGAGAATAATCATGGGATAATGAGCTGGGATGTGGCTAGACAAGCTTGATGGTGTGGGGAGCGAAGCTAACAATGATGCATGCTACGTGAGGGCCAAATTATTGGGGGGATTTCGAGCATGCGGAGTGCTTCGTCGCAGGCCCTCGGGGCGGCAGACGTGGGGTTGGATCTCGACGCTCAGGCATACCTAGGCAGACTCGTTGCGTAGTGCGATCAACGACACGATCGTCGGCCGTTAGAAACGAGTGAGCCACACGGCCAGCCTCGGCACCCCTACTGCCAAGGCCTCATTTGTGGGAAAAAACGTGGGCAACGAAGCGAGAATAATCGTAGGATAATGAGCTAGGATGTGGCTAGACAAGTTCGATGGTATGGGCGGCGAAGCTAACGATGATGCATGCTGCGTGAGGGCCAAATTGTTGGGGGGATTTCGAGCATGCGGAGTGCTTCCTCGCAGGCCCTCGGGGCGGCAGACGTGAGGTTGGATCTCGACGCTCATGCTTGCCTAGGCGGACTCGTTGCACAGCGCGATCGACGACACGATCGTCGGCCGTTAGAAACGAGCGAGCCACACGGCTAGCCTGGGCACCCCTACTGCAAAGGCCTCACTGGTGGGAAAAACGTGGGCAACGAAGCGAGAATAATCGTGGGATAATGAGCTGGGATATGGCTAGACAAGCTCGATGGTGTGCGCGGCGAAGCTCACGATGATGCATGCTACGCGAGGGCCAAATCATTGGGGGGATTTCGAGAATGCGGAGTGCTTCTTCGCAGGCCTTTGAGGCGACAGACGTGGGGTTGGATCTCGACGCTCAAGCTTGCCTAGGCGGACTCGTTGTGCAGCGTGATCGATGACACTATCGTCATCCGTTAGCAACGAGCGAGCCACACGGCGAGCCTGGGCACCCCGGCTGGCAAGGCCTTATCGGTGGGAAAAACGTGGGCAACGAAGCCAGAATAATCGTGGGATAATGAGCCGGGATATGGCTAGACAAACTCGGTGGTGTGGGCGGCGAAGCTAACGATGATGCATGCTACGTGAGGGCCAAATCGTTGGGGGGATTTCGAGCATGCAGAGTGCTTCATCGCAGGCCCTCGAGGCGGCAGACGTGGGGTTTGATCTTGACACTCAGGCTTGCCTAGGCGGACTCGTTGTGCAACGTGATCAATGGCACTATCGTCGTCCACTAACAACGAGCGAGCCACACGGCCAGCCTGGGCACCCCTACTCCCAAGGCCTCATCTGTGGGAAAAATGTCGGCAACGAAGCGAGAATAATCGTGGGATAATGAGCCGGGATGTGGCTAGACAAGCTCGATGGTGTGGGCGGCGAAGCTAACGATGATGCATGCTACGTGAGGGCCAAAAGGTTGGGGGGATTTCAAGCATGCGGAGTTCTTCGTCGCAGGCCTTCGGGGCGGCAGACGTGAGGTTGGATCTCGACACTCATTCTTGCCTAGGCGGACTCGTTGCACAGCGCGATCGACGACACGATCGTCGGCCGTTAGAAACAAGCGAGCCACACGGCCAGCCTGGGCACCCCTACTGCCAAGGCCTCATAAGTGGGAAAAAACGTGGGCAAAGAAGCGAGAATAATAGTGGGATAATGAGCTGGGATGTTGCTAGACAAGCTCGATGGTGTGTGCGGCGAAGCTCACGATGATGCATGCTACGTGAGGGCCAAATTGTTAGGGGGATTTCGAGGATGCGGAGTGCTTCGTCGCAGGCCCTCGAGGTGGCAGACGTGGGGTTGGATCTCAACGCTCAGGCTTGCCAAGGCGGACTTGTTATGCAGCGCGATAGAAGACACGATCGTCGGCCATTAGCAACGAGCGAACCACACGGCTAGCCTGGGCACCCCTACTGCCAAGGCCTCATCGTTGGGAAAAATGTCGGCAAAGAAGCGAGAATAATCGTGGGATAATGAGCTGGGATGTGGCTAGACAGGCTCGATGGTGTGTGCGGCGAAGCTCACGATGGTGCATGCTACGTGAGGGCCAAATTGTTGGGGGGATTTCGAGCATGCGTAGTGCTTCGTCGCAGGCCCTTGAGGTGGCAGACGTGGGGTTGGATCTCGACGCTCAGGCTTGCCTTGGCGGACACGTTATGCTGCGCGATAGAAGACAGGATCGTCGTCCGTTAGCAATGAGCGAGCCACACGGCCAGCCTGGGCACCCCTACTCCCAAGGCGTCATCGGTGGGAAAAATGTCGGCAACGAAGCGAGAATAATCGTGCGATAATGAGCTGGGATGTGACTAGACAAGCTTGATGGTGTAGGGGGTGAAGCTAACAATGATGCGTGCTACGTGAGGACCAAATTGTTGGGGGGATTTCGAGCATGCGGAGTGCTTCATCGTAGGCCCTCGAGGCGACAGACGTGGGGTTTGATCTCGACGCTCAGGCTTGCCTAGGTGGACTCATTGTGCAGCATGATCGATGACACTATCGTCGTTCGTTAGCAACGAGCGAGCCACACGGCCAGCCTGGGCACCCCTACTCCCAAGGCATCATCGGTGGAAAAAATGTCGGCAACGAAGCGAGAATAATCGTGCGATAATGAGCTGGGATGTGGCTAGACAAGCTTGATGGTGTGGGGGGCGAAGCTAACAATGATGCGTGCTACGTGATGGCCAAATTGTTGGGGGGATTTCGAGCATGTGGAGTGCTTCATCGTAGGCCCTCGAGGCGACAGACGTGGGGTTTGATCTCGATGCTCAGGCTTGCCTAGGTGGACTCATTGTGCAGCGTGATCGATGACACTATCGTCGTCCGTTAGCAACGAGCGAGCCACACGGCCAGCCTGGGCACCCCTACTGCCAAGGCCTCATCGGTGGGAAATATGTCGGCAACGAAGCGAGAATAATCGTGGGATAATGAGCTGGGATATGGCTACACAAGCTCGATGGTGTGGGCGGCGAAGCTCACGATGATGTATGCTACGCGAGGGCCAAATCGTTGGGGGGATTTCGAGAATGCGGAGTGCTTCTTCGCAGGCCGCTTGAGGCAGTAGACGTGGGGTTGGATCTCGACGCTCAGGCTTGCCTCGGTGGACTCGTTGCGCAGCGCGATCAAAGACATGATCGTCGACCGTTAGCAACGAGCGAGCCAAACGGCCAGCCTGGGCAACCCTACTGCCAAGACCTCATTAGTGGGAAAAAACGTGGGCAACAAAGCGAGAATAATCATGGGATAATGAGCTGGGATGTGGCTAGACAAGCTCGATGGTGTGGGCGGCAAAGCTAACGATGATGCATGCTACGTGAGGGCCAAATTGTTGGGGGAATTTCGAGCTTACGGAGTGCTTCGTCGCAGGCCCTCGGGGCGGCAGACATGGGGTTGGATCTCGATGCTCATGCTTGCCTAGGCGGACTCGTTGCACAGCGCGATCGACGACACGATCGTCGGCCGTTAGAAACGAGCGAGCCACACGGCCAACCTGGGCACCCGTACTGCCAAAGCCTCATTCGTGGAAAAACGTGGGCAAGGAAGCGAGAATAATCGTGGGATAATGAGCTGGGATATGGCTAGACAAGCTCGATGGTGTGGGCGGCGAAGCTCACGATGATCCATGCTACGCGCGGGCCAAATCGTTGGGGGGATTTCGAGAATGCGGAGTGCTTCTTCGCAAGCCCTTGAGGTAGCAGACGTGGGGTTGGATCTCGACACTCAGGCTTGCCTAGGCGGACACGTTGCGCAGCCCGATAGAAGACAGGATCGTCGTCCGTTAGCAACTAGCGAGCCACACGGCCAGCCTGGGCACCCCTACTCCCAAGGCCTCATCTGTGGGAAAAATGTCGGCAACGAAGCGAGAATAATCGTGGGATAATGAGCTGGGATGTGGCTAGACAAGCTCGATGGTGTGGGCTGTGAAGCTAACGATGATGCATGCTACGTGAGGGCCAATTGTTTGGGGGATTTTCGAGCATGCGAGTGCTTCTCGCAGGCCTTCGGGCAGCAGACTTGATGTTGGATCTCGACGCTCATAGCTTGCCTAGGCGGCACTTGTTGAACAGAGCGATCGACTACACGATCGTCCGTCCGTTAGAAACAATCGAGCCACACGGCCAGCCTGGCACCCCTACTGCCAAGGCCCTCATTCGTGGGAAAAACTGGGCACGAAGCAAGAATAATCATGGGATAATGAGCTGGGATGTGGCTATACAAGCTCGATGGTGTGGGCGGCAAAGCTAATGATGATGCATGCTACGCGAGGGGCCAAATCGCTGGGGGGATTTTGAGCTTGCGGAGTGCTTCGTCGCATGCCTTCCAGGCGACAGATGCGGGGCTAGATCTCGACGCCCAGGCTTGCCTTGGCGGACTCGTTGCGCACCACGATCGACGACACAATCGTCGGCCGTTAGCAATGAGTGAGCCACACGGCCAGCCTGGGCAAGGCGTGACACCCCTGCTGCCAAGGGCTCATCGGTGGGACAAACGTGGGCAACGAAATGAGAAAAATCGTGGGATAATGAGCTGGGATGTGGCTACACAAGCTCGACGGTGTGGGCGGCGCAGCTCACGTGATCCATGCTACGGCTCGGCGGCCAAATTGTTGGGGGGATTTCGAGCATGCGGAGTGCTTCATCGCAGGCCCTCGAGGTGACAGACGTGGGGTTTGATCTCGATGCTCAGGCTTGCCTAGGTGGACTCGTTGGGCAGCATGATCGATGAAACTATCATCGTCCGCTAGCAACGAGCGAGCCACATGACCAGCCTGGGCACCCCGACTGGCAAGGCCTCATCAGTGGGAAAAACGTGTGCAACAAAGCGAGAATAATCGTGGGATAATGAGCTGGGATATAGCTAGACAAGCTTAATGGTGTGGGCGGCGAAGCTAACGATGATGCATGCTACACGAGGGCCAAATCGTTGGGGGGATTTCGAGAATGCGGATGCTTCGTCCAGGCCTTCGTGGTCGGCAGACTTGAAGGTTTGGAATCTCTAACGCTCATGCTTGCCTAGGCGGCTTGTTGAACAGCGCGATCGACGACACGATCGTCGGCCGTTCGAACAGCGGCACAATACGCCAGCCTGGGCCCCCTATGCAAGGCCTCATTCGTGGCAAAACTGGCAACGAAGCGAGAATAATCTGGGATAATGAGGCGGGATGTGGCTAGAAGCTTGATGGTGTGGGCGGCGAAGCTAACGATGATGCATGCTATGTGAGGGCCAAATTGTTGGGCGGATTTCGAGCATGCGGAGTGCTTCATCGCAGGCCCTCGAGGCGACAGACGTGGGGTTTGATCTCGATGCTCAGGCTTGCCTAGGTGGACTCGTTGTGCAGCATGATCGATGACACTATCATCGTCCGCTAGCAATGAGCGAGCCACATGACCAGCCTGGGCACCCCGACTGGCAAGGCCTCATCAGTGGGAAAAACGTGTGCAATAAAGCGAGAATAATCGTGGGATAATGAGCTGGGATATAGCTAGACAAGCTCAATGGTGTGGGCGGTGAAGCTAACGATGATTCATGCTACGTGAGGGCCAAATTGTTGGGGGAATTTCGAGCATGCGGAGTGCTTCATTGCAGGCCCTCGAGGCGGCAGACGTGGGGTTTGATCTCGACACTCAGGCTTGCCTAGGTGGACTCGTTGTGCAACGTGATCAATGACACTATCGTCGTCCGCTAGCAACGAGCGAGCCACACGGCCAGCCTTGGCACCCCTGCAGCCAAGGCCTTATCGGTGAGAAAAATGTCGACAACGAAGCGAGAATAATCGTGCGATAATGAGCTGGGATGTGGCTAGACAAGCTTGATGGTGTGCAGGGCAAAGCTAACAATGATGCATGCCACGTGAGGGCCAAATTGTCGGGGGGATTTCGAGCATGCGGAATGCTTCATCGTAGGCCTTCGAGGTGGCAGAGGTGGGGTTTGCTCTCGATGCTCAGGCTTGCTTAGGTGGACTCGTTGTGCAGTGTGATCGATGGCACTATCGTCGTCCGTTAGCAACGACAGAGCCACACGGCCAGCCTGGGCACCCCTACTGCCAAGGCCTCATATGTGGGAAAAAACGTGGGCAACGAAGCGAGAATAATCGTGGGATAATGAGCTGAGATGTGGCAAGACAAGCTCGAAGGTGTGGAAGGCGAAGCGAATGATGATGCATGCTACACGAGGGCCAAATCGTTGGGGGGATTTCGAGAATGCGGAGTGCTTCTTCATAGGCCCTTGAGGTAGCAGACGTGGGGTTGGATCTCGACGCTTAGGCTTGCCTTGGCGGACACGTTGCGCAGCGCGATAGAAGACTGGATCTCGTCCGTTAGCAACGAGCGAGCCACATGGCCGGCCTGGGCACCCCTACTGGCAAGGCCTCATCGGTGGGAAAAAATATGGGTAACGAAACGAGAATAATCGTGGGATAATGAGCTGGGATGTGGCTAGACAAGCTCGATGGTGTGGGCTGCGAAGCTAACGATGATGCATGCTACGTGAGGGCCAAATTGTTGGGGGGATTTGGAGCATGCGGAGTGCTTCGTCACAGGCCCTCGACCGGGCAGACGTGGGGTTGGATCTCGACGCTCATGCTTGCCTAGGAGGACTCATTGCGCAACGCGATCGACGACAAGATCGTCGGCCGTTAGCAACGAGCGAGCCACACGGCCAGCCTGGGCACCCCTACTACCAAGGCCTCATCGGTGGGAAAAATGTGGGCAACGAAGCGAGAATAATCATGGGATAATGAGCTGGGATGTGGCTAGACAAGCTTGATGGTGTGGGGAGCGAAGCTAACAATGATGCATGCTACGTGAGGGCCAAATTATTGGGGGGATTTCGAGCATACGGAGTGCTTCGTCGCAGGCCCTCGAGGCGGCAGACGTGGGGTTGGATCTCGACGCTCAGGCATACCTAGGCAGACTCGTTGCGTAGTGCGATCAACGACACGATCGTCAGCCGTTAGAAACGAGTGAGCCACACGGCCAGCCTCGGCACCCCTACTGCCAAGGCCTCAGTTGTGGGAAAAAACGTGGGCAACGAAGCGAGAATAATTGTAGGATAATGAGCTAGGATGTGGCTAGACAAGTTCGATGGTATGGGCGGCGAAGCTAACGATGATGCATGCTACGTGAGGGCCAAATTGTTGGGGGGATTTCGAGCATGCGGAGTGCTTCCTCGCAGGCCCTCGGGGCGGCAGACGTGAGGTTGGATCTCGACGCTCATGCTTGCCTAGGCGAACTCGTTGCACAGCGCGATCGACGACACGATCGTTGGCCGTTAGAAACGAGCGAGCCACACGGCTAGCCTGGGCACCCCTACTGCCAAGGCCTCATTGGTGGGAAAAACGTTGGCAACGAAGCGAGAATAATCGTGGGATAATGAGCTGGGATATGGCTAGACAAGCTCGATGGTGTGCGCGACGAAGCTCACGATGATGCATGCTACGCGAGGGCCAAATCATTGGGGGGATTTCGAGAATGCGGAGTGCTTCTTCGCAGGCCTTTGAGGCGACAGACGTGGGGTTGGATCTCGACGCTCAAGCTTGCCTAGGCGGACTCGTTGTGCAGCGTGATCGATGACACTATCGTCATCCGTTAGCAACGAGCGAGCCACACGGCGAGCCTGGGCACCCCGGCTGGCAAGGCCTTATCGGTGGGAAAAACGTGGGCAACGAAGCCAGAATAATCGTGGGATAATGAGCTGGGATATGGCTAGACAAACTCAGTGGTGTGGGCGGCGAAGCTAACGATGATGCATGCTATGTGAGGGCCAAATCGTTGGGGGGATTTCGAGCATGCAGAGTGCTTCATCGCAGGCCCTCGAGGCGGCAGACGTGGGGTTTGATCTCGACACTCAGGCTTGCCTAGGCGGACTCGTTGTGCAACGTGATCAATGACACTATCGTCGTCCACTAACAACGAGCGAGCCACACGGCCAGCCTGGGCACCCCTACTCCCAAGGCCTCATCTGTGGGAAAAATGTCGGCAACGAAGCGAGAATAATCGTGGGATAATAAGCTGGGATATGGCTAGACAAGCTCGATGGTGTGGGCGGCGAAGCTCACGATGATGCATGTTCCGCGAGGGCCAAATCGTTGGGGGGATTTCGAGAATGCGGAGTGCTTCTTCGTAGGGCCCTCGAGGCGGCAGACGTGGGGTTTGATCTCGACACTCAGGCTTGCCTAGGCGGACTCGTTGTGCAACGTGATCAATGACACTATCGTCGTCCACTAACAACGAGCGAGCCACACGGCCAGCCTGGGCACCCCTACTCCCAAGGCCTCATCTGTGGGAAAAATGTCGGCAACGAAGCGAGAATAATCGTGGGATAATGAGCTGGGATGTGGCTAGACAAGCTCGATGGTGTGGGCGGCGAAGCTAACGATGATGCATGCTACGTGAGGGCCAAATTGTTGGGGGGATTTCGAGCATGCGGAGTGCTTCGTCGCAGGCCTTCGGGGCGGCAGACGTGAGGTTGGATCTCGACGCTCATGCTTGCCTAGGCGGACTCGTTGCACAGCGCGATCGACGACACGATCGTCGGCCGTTAGAAACAAGCGAGCCACACGGCCAGCCTGGGCACCCCTACTGCCAAGGCCTCATAAGTGGGAAAAAACGTGGGCAAAGAAGCGAGAATAATAGTGGGATAATGAGCTGGGATGTTGCTAGACAAGCTCGATGGTGTGTGCGGCGAAGCTCACGATGATGCATGCTACGTGAGGGCCAAATTGTTAGGGGGATTTCGAGGATGCGGAGTGCTTCGTCGCAGGCCCTCGAGGTGGCAGACGTGGGGTTGGATCTCAACGCTCAGGCTTGCCAAGGCGGACTCGTTATGCAGCGCGATAGAAGACACGATCGTCGGCCATTAGCAACGAGCGAACCACACGGCCAGCCTGGGCACCCCTACTGCCAAGGCCTCATCGTTGGGAAAAATGTCGGCAAAGAAGCGAGAATAATCGTGGGATAATGAGCTGGGATGTGGCTAGACAAGCTCGATGGTTTGGGTGGCGAAGCTCACGATGATGCATGCTACGAGAGGGCAAAATCGTTGGGGGGAATTTCGAGAATGCGGAGTGCTTCTTCGCAGGCCCTTGAGACGACAGATGTGGGGTTGGATCTCTACGCTCAGGCTTGCCTCGGTGGACTCGTTGCGCAGCGCGATCAAAGACATGATCGTCGGCCGTTAGCAACGAGCGAGCCACACGGCCAGCCTGGGCACCCCTACTGCCAAGGCCTCATTGGTGGGAAAAACGTGGGCAACAAAGCGAGAATAATCGTGCGATAATGAGCTGGGATGTGGCTAGACAAGCTCGATGGTGTGGGCGGCAAAGCTAACGATGATGCATGCTACGTGAGGGCCAAATTGTTGGGGGGATTTCGAGCTTGCGGAATGCTTCGTCGCAGGCCCTCGGGGCGGCAGACATGGGGTTGGATCTCGATGCTCATGCTTGCCTAGGCGGACTCGTTGCACAGCGCGGTCGACGACACGATCGTCGGCCGTTAGAAACGAGCGAGCCACATGGCCAACCTGGGCACCAGTACTGCCAAAGCCTCATTCGTGGAAAAACGTGGGCAACGAAGCGAGAATAATCGTGGGATAATGAGCTGGGATATGGCTAGACAAGCTCGATGGTGTGCGCGACGAAGCTCACGATGATGCATGCTACGCGAGGGCCAAATCATTGGGGGGATTTCGAGAATGCGGAGTGCTTCTTCGCAGGCCTTTGAGGCGACAGACGTGGGGTTGGATCTCGACGCTCAGGCTTGCCTAGGCGGACTCGTTGTGCAGCGTGATCGATGACACTATCGTCATCCGTTAACAACGAGCGAGCCACACGGCGAGCCTGGGCACCCCGGCTGGCAAGGCCTTATCGGTGGGAAAAACGTGGGCAACGAAGCCAGAATAATCGTGGGATAATGAGCTGGGATATGGCTAGACAAACTCGGTGGTGTGGGCGGCGAAGCTAACGATGATGCATGCTACGTGAGGGCCAAATTATTGGGGGGATTTCGAGCATGCGGAGTGCTTCATCACAGGCCCTCGAGGCGGCAGACGTGGGGTTTGATCTCGACACTCAGGCTTGCCTAGGCGAACTCGTTGTGCAACGTGATCAATGACACTATCGTCGTCCACTAACAACGAGCGAGCCACACGGCCAGCCTGGGCACCCCTACTCCCAAGGCCTCATCTGTGGGAAAAATGTCGGCAACGAAGCGAGAATAATCGTGGGATAATGAGCAGGGATGTGGCTAGACAAGCTCGATGGTGTGGGCGGCGAAGCTAACGATGATGCATGCTACGTGAGGGCCAAATTGTTGGGGGGATTTCGAGCATGCGGAGTGCTTCGTCGCAGGCCTTCGGGGCGGCAGACGTGAGGTTGGATCTCGACGCTCATGCTTGCCTAGGCGGACTCGTTGCACAGCGCGATCGACGACACGATCGTCGGCCGTTAGAAACAAGCGAGCCACACGGCCAGCCTGGGCACCCCTACTGCCAAGGCCTCATAAGTGGGAAAAAACATGGGCAAAGAAGCGAGAATAATAGTGGGATAATGAGCTGGGATGTTGCTAGACAAGCTCGATGGTGTGTGCGGCGAAGCTCACGATGATGCATGCTACGTGAGGGCCAAATTGTTAGGGGGATTTCGAGGATGCGGAGTGCTTCGTCGCAGGCCCTCGAGGTGGCAGACGTGGGGTTGGATCTCGACGCTCAGGCTTGCCAAGGCGGACTCTTATGCACGCGATAGAAGACACGATCGTCGGCCATTAGCACGAGCGAGCCACACGGCCAGCCTGGGCACCCCTACTGCCAAGGCCTCATCTTGGGAAAAATGTCGGCAAAAAAGCGAGAATAAAATCGTGGATAATGAGCTGGGATTGTGCTAGACAGGCTCGATGTGTGTGCGGCGAAGCTCACGATGATGCATGCTACGCGAGGGCCAAATCGTTGGGGGGATTTCGAGAATGCGGAGTGCTTCTTCGCAGGCCCTTGAGGCAGTAGACGTGGGGTTGGATCTCGACGCTCAGGCTTGCCTCGGTTGACTCGTTGCGCAGCGCGATCAAAGACATGATCGTCGACCGTTAGCAACGAGCGAGCCACATGGCCAGCCTGGGCAACCCTACTGCCAAGACCTCATTAGTGGGAAAAAACGTGGGCAACAAAGCGAGAATAATCATGGGATAATGAGCTGGGATGTGGCTAGACAAGCTCGATGGTGTGGGCGGCAAAGCTAACGATGATGCATGCTACGTGAGGGCCAAATTGTTGGGGGGATTTCGAGCTTGCGGAGTGCTTCGTCGCAGGCCCTCGGGGCGGCAGACATGGGGTTAGATCTCGATGCTCATGCTTGCCTCGGCGGACTCGTTGCACAGCGCGGTCGACGACACGATCGTCGGCCGTTAGAAACGAGCGAGCCACACGGCCAACCTGGGCACCCGTACTGCCAAAGCCTCATTCGTGGAAAAACGTGGGCAACGAAGCGAGAATAATCGTGGGATAATGAGCTGGGATATGGCTAGACAAGCTCGATGGTGTGGGCGGCGAAGCTCACGATGATCCATGCTACGCGCGGGCCAAATCGTTGGGGGGATTTCGAGAATGCGGAGTGCTTCTTCGCAAGCCCTTGAAGTAGCAGACGTGGGGTTGGATCTCAACACTCAGGCTTGCCTAGGCGGACACGTTGCGCAGCGCGATAGAAGACAGGATCGTCGTCCGTTAGCAACTAGCGAGCCACACGGCCAGCCTGGGCACCCCTACTCCCAAGGCCTCATCTGTGGGAAAAATGTCGGCAACGAAGCGAGAATAATCGTGGGATAATGAGCTGGGATGTGGCTAGACAAGCTCGATGGTGTGGGCGGCGAAGCTAACGATGATGCATGCTACGTGAGGGCCACATTGTTGGGCGGATTTCGAGCATGCGGAGTGCTTCATCGCAGGCCCTCGAGGCGACAGACGTGGGGTTTGATCTCGATGCTCAGGCTTGCCTAGGTGGACTCGTTGTGCAGCATGATCGGTGACACTATCATCGTCCGCTAGCAACGAGCGAGCCACATGACCAGCCTGGGCACCCCGACTGGCAAGGCCTCATCAGTGGGAAAAACGTGTGCAACGAAGCGAGAATAATCGTGGGATAATGAGCTGGGATATAGCTAGACAAGCTCAATGGTGTGGGCGGCGAAGCTAACGATGATTCATGCTACGTGAGGGCCAAATTGTTGGGGGAATTTTGAGCATGCGGAGTGCTTCATTGCAGGCCCTCGAGGCGGGAGACGTGGGGTTTGATCTCGACACTCAGGCCTGCCTAGGTGGACTCGTTGTGCAACGTGATCAATGACATTATCGTCGTCCGCTAGCAACGAGCGAGCCACACGGCCAGCCTTGGCACCCCTGCAGCCAAGGCCTTATCGGTGAGAAAAATGTGAACAACGAAGCCAGAATAATCGTGCGATAATGAGCTGGGATGTGGCTAGACAAGCTTGATGGTGTGCAGGGCAAAGCTAACAATGATGCATGCCACGTGAGGGCCAAATTGTCGGGGGGATTTCGAGCATGCGGAATGCTTCATCGTAGGCCTTCGAGGTGGCAGAGGTGGGGTTTGCTCTCGATGCTCAGGCTTGCTTAGGTGGACTCGTTGTGCAGTGTGATCGATGGCACTATCGTCGTCCGTTAGCAACGACAGAGCCACACGGCCAGCCTGGGCACCCCTACTGCCAAGGCCTCATATGTGGGAAAAAACGTGGGCAACGAAGCGAGAATAATCGTGGGATAATGAGCTGAGATGTGGCAAGACAAGCTCGATGGTGTGGAAGGCGAAGCGAATGATGATGCATGCTACACGAGGGCCAAATCGTTGGGGGGATTTCGAGAATGCAGAGTGCTTCTTCGTAGGCCCTTGAGGTAGCAGACGTGGGGTTGGATCTCGATGCTTAGGCTTGCCTTGGCGGACACGTTGCGCAGCGCGATAGAAGACAGGATCATCGTCCGTTAGCAACGAGCGAGCCACATGGCCGGTCTGGGCACCCCTATTGGCAAGGCCTCATCGGTGGGAAAAAATATGGGTAACGAAACGAGAATAATCGTGGGATAATGAGCTGAGATGTGGCTAGACAAGCTCGATGGTGTGGGCTGCGAAGCTAACGATGATGCATGCTACGTGAGGGCCAAATTGTTGGGGGGATTTGGAGCATGCGGAGTGCTTCGTCACAGGCCCTCGACGTGGCAGACGTGGGGTTGGATCTCGACGCTCATGCTTGCCTAGGAGGACTCATTGCGCAACGCGATCGACGATAAGATCGTCGGCCGTTAGCAACGAGCGAGCCACACGGCCAGTCTGGGCACCCCTACTGCCAAGGCCTCATCGGTGGGAAAAATGTGGGCAACGAAGCGAGAATAATCATGGGATAATGAGCTGGGATGTGGCTAGACAAGCTTGATGGTGTGGGAAGCGAAGCTAACAATGATGCATGCTACGTGAGGGCCAAATTATTGGGGGGATTTCGAGCATGCGTAGTGCTTCGTCGCAGGCCCTCGGGGCGGAAGACGTGGGGTTGGATCTCGACGCTCAGGCATGCCTAGCCAGACTCGTTGCGTAGTGCGATCAACGATACGATCGTCGGCCGTTAGAAACGAGCGAGCCACACGGCCAACCTCGGCACCCCTACTGCCAAGGCCTCATTTGTGGGAAAAAAACGTGGGCAACGAAGCGAGAATAATCGTAGGATAATGAGCTAGGATGTGGCTAGACAAGTTCGATGGTATGGGCGGCGAAGCTAACGATGATGCATGCTACGTGAGGGCCAAATTATTGGGGGGATTTCGAGCATGCGGAGTGCTTCGTCGCAGGCCTTCGGGGCGGCAGACGTGAGGTTGGATCTCGACGCTCATGCTTGCCTAGGCGGACTCGTTGCACAGCGCGATCGACGACACGATCGTCGGCCGTTAGAAACGAGCGAGCCACACGGCTTGCCTGGGCACCCCTACTGCCAAGGCCTCATTGGTGGGAAAAACATGGGCAACGAAGCGAGAATAATCGTGAGATAATGAGCTGGGATATGGCTAGACAAGCTCGATGGTGTTCGCGACGAAGCTCACGATGATGCATGCTACGCGAGGGCCAAATCATTAGGGGGATTTCGAGAATGCGGAGTGCTTCTTCGCAGGCCTTTGAGGCGACAGACGTGGGGTTGGATCTCGACGCTCAGGCTTGCCTAGGCGGACTCGTTGTGCAGCGTGATCGATGACACTATCGTCATCCGTTAGCAACGAGAGAGCCACACGGCGAGCCTGGGCACTCCGGCTGGCAAGGCCTTATCGGTGGGAAAAACGTGGGCAACGAAGCCAGAATAATCGTGGGATAATGAGCTGGGATATGGCTAGACAAACTCGATGGTGTGGGCGGCGAAGCTAACGATGATGCATGCTACGTGAGGGCCAAATCGTTGGGGGGATTTCGAGCATGCAGAGTGCTTCATCGCAGGCCCTCGAGGCGGCAGACGTGGGGTTTGATCTCGACACTCAGGCTTGCCTAGGCGGACTCGTTGTGCAACGTGATCAATGACACTATCGTCGTCCACTAACAACGAGCGAGCCACACGGCCAGCCTGGGCACCCCTACTGCCAAGGCCTCATCAGTGGGAAAAATGTCGGCAACGAAGCAAGAATAATCGTGGGATAATGAGCTGGGATATGGCTAGACAAGCTCGATTGTGTGGGCGGCGAAGCTCACGATGATGCATGCTATGCGAGGGCCAAATCGTTGGGGGGATTTCGAGAATACAGAGTACTTCTTCGCAGGCCCTTGAGGCGACAGACGTGGGGTTGGATCTCGACGCTCAGGCTTGCCTCGGTGGACTCGTTGCGCAGCGCGATCGAAGACATGATCGTCAGCCGTTAGCAACGAGCGAGCCACACGGCCAGCCTGGACACCCCTGCAGCCAAGGCCTCATCGGTGGGAAAAATGTGGACAACGAAGCGAGAATAATCGTGCGATAATGAGCTGGGATGTGGCTAGACAAGCTTGATGGTGTGGGGGGCAAAGCTAACAATGATGCATGCCACGTGAGGGCCAAATTGTTGGGGGGATTTCGAGCATGCGGAATGCTTCATCGCATGCCTTCGAGGCGGCAGAGGTGGGGTTTGCTCTCGACGCTCAGGCTTGCTTAGGTGGACTCGTTATGCAGTGTGATCGATGACACTATCGTCGTCCGTTAGCAACGACCGAGCCACACGGCCAGCCTGGGCACCCCTACTGCCAAGGCCTCATATGTGGGAAAAAATGTGGGCAACGAAGCGAGAATAATCGTGGGATAATGAGCTGGGATGTGGCAAGACAAGCTCGATGGTGTGGAAGGCGAAGCGAATGATGATGCATGCTACGCGAGAGCCAAATTATTGGGGGGATTTTGAGCATGCGGAGTGCTTCGTCGCAGGCCCTCGGGGAGGCAGACATGGGGTTGGATCTCGACGCTCAGGCATGCCTAGGCGGACTCGTTGCATAGTGCGATCAACGACACGATCGTCGGCCGTTAGAAATGAGCGAGCCGCACGGCCAGCCTCGGCACCCCTACTGCCAAGGCCTCATCAGTGGGAAAAAACGTGGGCAACGAAGCGAGAATAATCATGGGACAATGAGCTGGGATGTGGCTAGACAAGTTCGATGGTATGGGCGGCGAAGCTAACGATGATGCATGCTACGTGAGGGCCAAATTGTTGGGGGGATTTCGAGCACGGGGAGTGCTTCCTCGCAGGCCCTCGAGGCGGCAAATGTGAGGTTGGATCTTGACGCTCATGCTTGCCTAGGCGGACTCGTTGCACAGCGTGATCAACGACACGATCGTCGGCCGTTAGAAACGAGCGAGCCACACGGCCAGCCTGGGCACCCCTACTGCCAAGGCCTCATTGGTGGGAAAAACGTGGGCAACGAAGCGAAAATAATCGTGGGATAATGAGCTGGGATGTGGCTAGACAAGCTTGATGGTGTGGGGGACAAAGCTAACAATAATGCATGCCACGTGAGGGCCAAATTGTTGGGGGGATATCGAGCATGCGGAATGCTTCATCGCAGGCCTTCGAGGTGGCAGAGATGGACTTTGCTCTCGACGCTCAGGCTTGCTTAGGTGGACTCGTTGTGCAGTGTGATCGATGACACTATCGTCGTCCGTTGGCAACGACCGAGCCACACGGCCAGCCTGGACACACCTGCAGCCAGGGCCTCATCGGTGGGGAAAAATGTAGACAACGAAGCGAGAATAATCGTGCGATAATGAGCTGGGATGTGGCTAGACAAGCTTGATGGTGTGGGGGGCAAAGCTAACAATGATGCACGCCACGTGAGGGCCAAATTGTTGGGGGGATTTCGAGCATGCGGAATGCTTCATCGCAGGCCTTCGAGGGGGCAGAGATGGGGTTTGCTCTCGACGCTCAGGCTTGCTTAGGTGGACTCGTTATGCAGTGTGATCGATGACACTATCGTCGTCCGTTAGCAACGACCGAGCCACACGGCCAGCCTGGGCGCCCCTACTGCCAAGGCCTCATATATGGGAAAAAACGTGGGCAACGAAGCGAGAATAATCGTTGGATAATGAGCTGGGATGTGGCTAGACAAGCTCGATGGTGTGGGCGGCGAAGCTAACGATGATGCATGCTACGTGAGGGCCAAATTGTTGGGGGGATTTGGAGCATGTGGAGTGCTTCGTCACAGGCCCTCGACGTGGCAGACATGGGGTTGGATCTCGACGCTCATGCTTGCCTAGGAGGACTAATTGTGCAACGCGATCGACGACAAGATCATCGGCCGTTAGCAACGAGCGAGCCACACGGCCAACCTGGGCACCCCTACAGCCAAGGCCTCATCGGTGGAAAAAATGTGGGCAACGAAGCGAGAATAATCATGGGATAATGAGCTGGGATGTGGCTAGACAAGCTTGATGGTGTGGGGGGCGAAGCTAACAATAATGCATGCTACGTGAGGGCCAAATTATTGGGGAGATTTTGAGCAAGCGGAGTGCTTCGTCGCAGGCCCTCGGGGCGGTAGAGGTGGGGTTGGATCTCGATGCTCAGGCTTGCCTAAGCGGACTCGTTGCGTAGCGCGATCAACGACACGATAGTCAGCCGTTGGAAATGAGCGAGCCACACGGCCAGCCTCGGCACCCCTACTGCCAAGGCCTCATAAGTGGGAAAAAAAGTGGGCAACGAAGCGAGAATAATCGTGGGATAATGAGGCGAGATGTGGCTAGACAAGCTCGATGGTGTGGGCGGCGAAGCGAGCGATGATGCATGCTACGTAAGGGCCAAATTGTTGGGGGGATTTGGAGCATGCGGAGTGCTTCGTCGCAGGCCCTCAAGGTGGCAGACGTGGGGTTGGATCTCGACTCTCATGCTTGCCTAGGCGGACTCGTTGCGCAGCGCGATCGACGACACGATCGTCGGCCGTTAGCAAGGAGCGAGCCACACGGCCAACCTGGGCACCCCTACAGCCAAGGCCTCATTGGTGGGAAAAACGTGGGCAACGAAGTGAGAATAATCATTGGATAATGAGCTGGGATATTGGTAGACAAGCTCGATGGTGTGGGCGGCGAAGCTCACGATGATGCATGCTACGCGAGGGCCAAATCGTTGGGGGGATTTTGAGAATGCGGAGTGCTTCTTCGCAAGCCCTTAAGTCAGCAGACGTGGGGTTGGATCTTGACGCTCAGGCTTGCCTAGGCGGACTCGTTGCGCAGCGCGATAGAAGACACGATCGTCGACTGTTAGCAACGAGCGAGCCACACGGCCAGCCTGGACACCCCTGCAGCCAAGGCCTCATCGGTGGGAAAAACGTAGGCAACGAAGCGAGAACAATCATGCGATAATGAGCTGGGATGTGGCTAGAAAAGCTTGATGGTGTAGAGGGCAAAGCTAACAATGATGCATGCTGCGTGAGGCCCAAAATGTTGGGGGGATTTCGAGCATGCGGAGTGCTTCATCGCAGGCCCTCGAGGCGGCAGACGTGGGGTTTGATCTCGAAGCTCAGGCTTGCCTAGGTGGACTCGTTGTGCAGCGTGATCGATGACACTATCGTCGTCCGTTAGCAACGAGCGAGCCACACGGCCAGCCTGGGCACCCCTACTGCAAAGGCCTCATAAGTGGGGAAAAACGTGGGTAACAAAGCGAGAATAATCGTGGCATAATGAGCTTGGATGTGGCTAGACAAGCTTGATGGTGTGGGCAGCGAAGCTCACGATGATGCATGCTACACGAGGGCCAAATCTTTGGGGGGATTTCGAGAATGCGGAGTGCTTCTTCGCAGGGCCCTCGAGGCGACAGACGTGGGGTTTGATCTCAAAGCTCATGCTTGCCTAGGTGGACTCATTGTGCAGCGTGATCGATGATACTATCGTCGTCCGTTAGCAACGACTGAGCCACACGGCCAGCCTGGGCACCCCTACTGCCAAGGCCTCATAAGTGGGGAAAAACGTGGGTAACAAAGCGAGAATAATCGTGGCATAATGAGCTTGGATGTGGCTAGACAAGCTCGATGGTATGGGCGGCGAAGCGAACGATGATGCATGCTTCGCGAGGGCCAAATCGTTGGGGGGATTTCGAGAATGCGGAGTGCTTCTTCGCAGGGCCCTCGAGGCGGCAGACGTGGGCTTTGATCTCGACGCTCAGGCTTGCCTAGGTGGACTCGTTTTGCAGTGTGATCGATGATACAATCATCGTCCGTTAGCAACGAGCGAGCCACACGGCCAGCCAGGGCACCCCTACTGCCAAGGCCTCATCGTTGGGGAAAATGTGGGCAACGAAGCGAGAATAATCGTGGGATAATGAGCTGGGATGTGGCTAGACAAGCTTGATGGTGTGGGGGGCGACACTAACAATGATGCATGCTACGTGACGGCCCAATATTTAGGGGGATTTCGAGCATGCGGAGTGCTTCGTCGTAGGCCCTCGGGGCGGCAGACATGGGGTTGGATCTCGATGCTCAGGCTTGCCTAGGCAGACTCGTTGCGTAGCGCGATCGACGACACGATCGTCGGCTGTTAGAAACGAGCGAGCCACACGGCCAGCCTCAGCACCCCTACTGCCAAGGTCTCATATGTGGGAAAAAATGTGGGCAACGAAGCGAGAATAATCGTGGGATAATGAGCTGGGATGTGGCTAGACAAGCTCGATGGTATGGGCGGCGAAGCGAACGATGATGCATGCTACGTAAGGGCCAAATTTTTGGGGGGATTTCGAGCATGCGGAGTGCTTCGTCGCAGGCCCTCGAGGTGGCAGACGTGGGGTTGGATCTCGACGCTCATGCTTGCCTAGGCGAACTCGTTGCGCAGCGCGATCGACGACACGATCGTCGGCCGTTAGCAGCGAGCGAGCCACACGACCAGCCTAGGCACCCCTACTGCCAAGGCCTCATTGGTGGGAAAAACGTGGGCAACGAAGCGAGAATAATCGTGGGATAATGAGCTGGGATATGGCTAGACAAGCTCGATGGTGTGGGCCGCGAAGCAAACAATGATGTAAGCCACGTGAGGGCCAAATTGTTGGGGGGATTTCGAGCATGCGGAGTGCTTCATCGCAGGCCTTCGAGACGGCAGAGGTGCGGTTTGCTCTCGACACTCAGGCTTGCTTAGGTGGACTCGTTGTGCATTATGATCGATGACACTATCGTCGTCCGTTAGCAACGAGCGAGGCACACGGCCAGCCTGGGCACCCCTACTGCCAAGGCCTCATAAGTTGGAAAAAACGTGGGCAACGCAGCGAGAATAATCGTGGGATAATGAGCTGGGATGTGGCAAGACAAGCTCGATGGTGTGGAAGGCGAAGCGAACGATGATGCATGCTACGCCAGGGCCAAATCGTTGGGGGGATTTCGAGAATGCGGAGTGCTTCTTCGTAGGCTCTTGAGGTAGCAGACGTGTGGTTTGATCTCGATGCTCAGGCTTACCTAGGCGGACTCGTTGCTCAGCGCGATAGAAGACAGGATCGTCATCCGTTAGCAACGACCGAGCCACACAGCCAGCCTGGGCACCTCTACTGGCAAGGCCTCATCGGTGGGAAAAAACGTGGGCAACGAAACGAGAATAATCGTGGGATAATGAGCTGGAATATGGCTAGACAAGCTCAATGGTGTGGGCGGCGAAGCGAACAATGATGCATGCTACGTGAGGGCCAAATTGTTGGGGGGATTTGGAGCATGCGGAGTGCTTCGTTACAGGCCCTCGAGGTGGCAGACGTGGGGTTGGATCTCAACGCTCATGCTTGCCTAGGAGGACTCATTGTGCAACATGATCGACGACAAGATCGTCAGCCGTTAGCAATGAGCGAGCCACACGGCCAGCCTGGGCACCCCTACTGCCAAGGCCTCATCGTTGGGGAAAATGTGGGCAACGAAGCGAGAATAATCGTGGGATAATGAGCTGGGATGTGGCTAGACAAGCTTGATGGTGTGGGGGGCGACGCTAAAAATGATGCATGCTAAGTGACGGCCCAATATTTGGGGGGATTTCGAGCATGCGGAGTGCTTCATCGCAGGCCCTCGGGGCGGCAGACGTGGGGTTGGGTCTCGATGCTCAGGCTTGCCTAGGCAGACTCATTACGTAGCGCGATCGACGACACGATCGTCGGCTGTTAGAAACGAGCGAGCCACACGGCCAGCCTCGGCACCCCTACTGCCAAGGTCTCATATGTGGGAAAAAACGTGGGCAACGAAGCGAGAATAATCGTGGGATAATGAGTTGTGATGTGGCTAGACAACCTCAATGGTATGGGCGGCGAAGCGAACGATGATGCATGCTACGTAAGGGCCAAATTGTTGGGGGGATTTCGAGCATGCGGAGTACTTCGTTGCAGGCCCTCGAGGTGGCAGACGTGGGGTTGGATCTCGACGCTCAGGCTTGCCTAGGCAGACTCGTTGCGTAGCGCGATCGACGACACGATCGTCGGCCGTTAGAAACGAGCGAGCCACACGGCCAGCCTCGGCACCCCTACTGCCAAGGTCTCATATGTGGGAAAAAACGTGGGCAACGAAGCAAGAATAATCGTGGGATAATGAGCTGGGATGTGGCTAGACAAGCACGATGGTGTGGGCGGCGAAGCGAACGATGATGCATGCTACGCGAGGGCCAAATCGTTGGGAGGATTTTGAGAATGCGGAGTGCTTCTTCGTAAGCCCTTGAGGCAGCAGACGTGTGGTTGGATCTCGACGCTCAGGCTTGCCTAGGCGGACTCGTTGCGCAGCGCGATAGAAGACACAATCGTCGGCCGTTAGCAACGAGCGAGCCACACGGTCGGCCTGGACACCCCTGCAGCCAAGGCCTCATCGGTGGAAAAAACGTGGGCAACGAAGCGAGAATAATCGTGCGATAATGAGCTGGGATGTGGCTAGACAAGCTCGATGGTGTGGGCGGCGAAGCGAACGATGATGCATGCTACGCGAGGGCCAAATCGTTGGGGGGATTTTGAGAATGCGGAGTGCTTCTTCGTAAGCCCTTGAGGCAGCAGACGTGTGGTTGGATCTCGACGCTCAGGCTTGCCTAGGCGGACTCCTTACGCAGCGCGATAGAAGACACAATCGTCGGCCGTTAGCAACGAGCGAGCCACACGGCCGGCCTAGACACCCCTGCAGCCAAGGCCTCATCGGTGGAAAAAACGTGGGCAACGAAGCGAGAATAATCGTGCGATAATGAGCTAGGATGTGGCTAGACAAGGTTGATGGTGTGGCGGGCAAAGCTAACGATGATGCATGCTACGTGAGGGACAAATTGTTGGGGGGATTTCGAGCATGCGGAGTGCTTCATCGCTGGCCCTCGAGGCAGCAGACGTGGCGTTTGATCTCGACTCTCAGGCTTGCCTAGGTGGACTCGTTGTGCTGCGTGATCGATGATACTATCGTCGTCCACTAGCAACGAGCGAGCCACACGGCCAGCCTGGGCACCCCTACTGCCAAGGCCTCATTGGTGGGAAAAACGTGGGCAACGAAGCGAGAATAATCGTGGGATAATGACCTGGGACATGGCTAGACAAGCTCCATGGTGTGGGCAGCGAAGCTCACGATGATGCATGCTACGCGAGGGCCGAATCGTTGGGGGGATTTCGAGAATGCGGAGTGCTTCTTCGCAGGCCCTTGAGGCGACAGACTTGGGGTTGGATCTCGACGCTCAGGCTTGCCTTGGCGGGCTCGTTGCGCAGCGCGATCGAAGACATGATCGTCGGCCGTTAGCAACGGGCGAGGCACACGGCCAGCCTGGACACCCCTGCAGCCAAGGCCTCACCGGTGGAAAAAACGTGGGCAATGAAGCGAGAATAATCGTGGGATAATCAGCTGGGATGTGGCTAGACAAGCTTGATGGTGTGGGGGGCAAAACTAACAATGATGCATGCTACGTGAGGGCCAAACAGTTGGGGGAATTTCGAGCATGCGGAGTGCTTCATCGCAGGCCTTCGAGGCGACAGACGTGGGGTTTGATCTCGACGCTCAGGCTTGCCTAGGTGGACTCGTTGTGCAGCATGATCGATCACACTATCGTCGTCCGCTAGCAACGAGCGAGCCACACAGCCAGCCTGGGCACCCCTACTGCCAAGGCCTCATCGGTGGGAAAAATGTCGGCAACGAAGCGAGAATAATCATGGAATAATGAGCTGGGATGTGGCTAGACAAGCTCGATGGTGTGGGCGGCGAAGCGAACGATGATGCATGCTACGTGAGGGCCAAATTGTTGTGGGGATTTCGAGCATGCGGAGTGCTTCGTCACAGGCCCTCGAGGTGGCACACGTTGGGTTGGATCTCGACGCTCATGCTTGCCTAGGCGGACTCGTTGCACAGCGCGATCGACGACACGATCGTCGACCGTTAGAAACGAGCGAGCCACACGGCCAGCCTGGGCACCCCTACTGCCAAGGCCTCATTGGTGGGAAAAACGTGGGCAACAAAGCGAGAATAATCGTGGGATAATGAGTTGGGATATAGCTAGACAAGCTCAATGGTGTGGGCGGCGAAGCTCACGATGATGCATGCTATAGGAGGGCCAAATTATTGGGGGGATTTTGAGCATGCAGAGTGCTTCGTCACAGGCCCTCGAGGTGGCACACGTTGGGTTGGATCTCGACGCTCATGCTTGCCTAGGCGGACTCATTGCACGGCGCGATCGACGACACGATCGTCGGCTGTGAGCAACGAGCGATCCACACAGCCAGCCTGGGCACCCCTACTGCCAAGGCCGCATCGGTGGGAAAAAACGTTGGCAACAAAGCGAGAATAATCGTGGCATAATGAGCTGGGATGTGGCTAGACTAGCTCGATGGTGTGGGCGGCAAAGCTAACGATGATGCATGCTACGTGAGGGCAAAATTGTTGGGGGGATTTCGAGCATGTGGAGTGCTTCATCGCAGGCTCTCAAGGCAGTAGACGTGGGGTTGGATCTCGACGCTCATGCTTGCCTAGGCGGACTCGTTGCGCCGCGTAATCGACAACACGATCGTCGGCCGTTAGCAATGAGCGAGCCACACGGCCAACCTGGGCACCCCTTCTGCCAAGGCCTCATCAGTGGGAAAAATGTCGGCAACGATGCGAGAATAATCAAGGGATAATGAGCTGGGATGTGGCTAGACAAGCTCGATGGTTTGGGCGGCGAAGCTCACGATGATGCATGCTACGCGAGGGCCAAATCGTTGGGGGGAATTTCGAGAATGCGGAGTGCTTCTTCGCAGGCCCTTGAGGCGAAAGACGTAGGGTTAGATCTCGACGCTCAGGCTTGCCTCGGTGGACTCGTTGCGTAGCGCGATCGAAGACATGATCGTCGGCCGTTAGCAACAAGCGAGCCACACGGCCAACCTGGGCACCCCTACTGCCAAGGCCTCATCAGTGGGAAAAAACATGGGCAACGAAGCGAGAATAATCGTGGGATAATAAGCTGGGATGTGGCTAGACAAGCTCGATGGTGTGGGCGGCGAAGCTAACGATGATGCATGCTACGTGAGGGCCAAATTATTGGGGGGATTTCGAGCATGCGGAGGGCTTCAACGCAGGCCCTCGGGGCGGCAGACATGGGGTTGGATCTGGACGCTCATGCTTGCCTAGGCAGACTCGTTGCTCAGAGCGATCGACGACACGATCGTCGGCCGTTAGAAACGAGCGAGCCACATGGCCAGCCTCGGCACCCCTACTGCCAAGGCCTCATTGGTGGGAGAAACGTGGGCAACGAAGTGAGAATAATCGTGGGATAATGTGCTTGGATATGGCTAGACAAACTCGATGGTATGGGCGGCGAAGCTCACGATGATGCATGCTACGCGAGGGCCAAATCGTTGGGGGGATTTCGAGAATGCGGGGTGCTTCTTCGCAGGGCCCTCGAGGCGACAGACGTGGGGTTTGATCTCGACGGTCAGGCTTGCCTAGGTGGACTCGTTGTGCAGCGTGATCGATGACTCTATCGTCATCCGTTAGCAACGAGCGAGCCACACGGCCATCCTGGGCGCCCCTACTGCCAAGGCCTCATCGGTGGGAGAAAACGTGGGCAACGAAGCGAGAATAATCATCGGATAATGAGCTGAGATATGGCTAGAACAGCTCGATGGTGTGGGTGGCGAAGCAAATAATGATGCATGCCACGTGAGGGCTAAATTGTTGGGGGGATTTCGAGCATGCGGAGTGCTTCATCGCAGGCCCTCGGGGCGGCAGATGTAGGGTTGGATCTCGACGCTAATGCTTGCCTAGGCAGACTCGTTGCGCAGCGCGATCGACAACAAGATTGTCAGCCGTTAGCAATGAGCGAGCCACACGGCCAGCCTGGGCACCCCTACTGCCAAGGCCTCGTCAGTGGGAAAAATGTCGGCAACGAAGCGAGAATAATCGTGGGATAATGAGCTGGGAGGTGGCTAGACAAGCTCGATGGTGTGGATGGCGAAGCTAACGATGATGCATGCTACATGAGGGCCAAATTGTTGGGGGGATTTCAAGCAAGCGAAGTGCTTCGTCGCAGGCCCTTGGGGCAACAGATGTGGGGTTGGATCTCGACGCTCATGCTTGCCTAGGCGGACTCATTGCGCAGCGCGATCGACGACACGATCATCGGTCGTTAGAAACGAGCGAGCCACACGGCCAGCCTCGGCACGCCTACTGCCAAGGCCTCATTAGTGGGAAAAACGTGGGCAACGAAGCGAGAATAATCGTCGGATAATGAGCTGGGATATGGCTAGACAAGCTCGATGGTGTGGGTGGCGAAGCAAATAATGATGCATGCCACGTGAGGGCCAAATTGTTGGGGGGATTTCAAGCATGTGAAGTGCTTCGTCGCAGGCCCTCGAGGTGGCAGACGTGGGGTTGGATCTCGACTCTCATGCTTGCCAAGGCGGACTCGTTGCGTAGCGCGATCGACGACACGATCGTCGACCGTTAAAAACAAGTGAGCCACACGGCCAGCCTAGGCACCCCTGCTGCCAAGGCCTCAACGGTGGGAAAAACGTGGGCAACGAAGCTAGAATAATCGTGCGATAATGAGCTGGGATGTGGCTAGACAAGCTTGATGGTGTGGGGGGCAAAGCTAACGATGATGCATGCTACGTGTGGGCCAAATTGTTGGGGGGATTTCGAGCATGCGGAGTGCTTCATCGCAGACCCTCGAGGCAGCAGACGTGGGGTTTGATCTCGACGCTAAGGCTTGCCTAGGTGGACTCGTTGTGTAACGTGATCGATGACACTATCGTCATCCGTTAGCAACAAGCGAGCCACACGGCCAGCCTGGGCACCCCTACTGCCAAGGCCGCATTGGTGGGAAAAAACGTGGGCAACGAAGCGAGAATAATGGTGGCATAATGAGCTGGGATGTGGCTAGACAAGCTTGATGGTGTGGGCGGCGCAGCTAACGATGATGCATGCTACGTGAGGGCAAAATTATTCGGGGGATTTCGAGTATGCGGAGTGCTTCATCGCAGGCCCTCAAGGCGGCAAACGTGGGGTTGGATCTCGACGCTCATGCTTGCCTAGGCGGACTCGTTGCGCAGCGCGATCTACGACACGATCGTCGGCCGTTAGCAATGAGTGAGCCACACAGCCAGCTTGGGCACCCCTGCTGCCAAGGCCTCATCGGTGGGAAAAACGTGGGCAACAAAGCGAGAATAATCATGCTATAATGAGCTGGGATGTGGCTAGACAAGCTTGATGGTGTGGGGGGCGAAGCTAACGATGATGCATGCTACATGTGGGCCAAATTGTTGGGGGGATTTCGAGCATGCGGAGTGCTTCATCGCAGGCCCTCAAGGCGGCAGACGTGGGGTTTGATCTCGACGCTAAGGCTTGCCTAGGTGGACTCGTTGTGTAGCGTGATCGATGACACTATCGTCATCCGTTAGCAACGAGCGAGCCACACGGCCAGCCTGGGCACCCCTACTGCCAAGGCCGCATCGGTGGGAAAAAACGTGGGCAACAAAGCGAGAATAATCGTGGCATAATGAGCTGGGATGTGGCTAGACTAGCTCGATGGTGTGGGCGGCGCAGCTAACGATGATGCATGCTACGTGAGGGCAAAATTGTTTGGGGGATTTTGAGCATGTGGAGTGCTTCGTCGCTGGCCATCAAGGCGGCAGACGTGGGGTTGGATCTCGACGCTCATGCTTGCCTAGGCGGACTCGTTGCACAACGCGATCGATGACACGATCATCGGCCGTTAGCAACGAGCGAGCCACACGGCCAACCTAGGCACCCCTACTGCTAAGGCCTTATCGGTGGGAAAAATGTAGGCAACGAAGCTAGAATAATCGTCGGATAATGAGCTGGCATATGGCTAGACAAGCTCGATGGTGTGGGCGGCAAAGCTCATGATGATGCATGATACGCGAGGGCCAAATCATTGGGGGGATTTCGAGAATACGGAGTGCTTTTTCGCAGGCCGTCCAGGCGGCAGACGTGGGGTTTAATCTCGATGCTCAGGCTTGCCTAGGCGGACTCGTTGCACAACGCGATCGACGACACGATCGTCGGCCCTTAGCAACGAGCGAGCCACACGGCCAGCCTGGGCACCCCTACTGCCAAGGCCTCATTGGTGGGAAAAACGTGGGCAACGAAGCAAGAATAATCGTCGGATAATGAGCTGGGATATGGCTAGACAAGCTCGATGGTGTGGGTGGCGAAGCAAATAATGATGCATGCCACGTGAGGGCCAAATTGTTGGGGGAATTTCGAGCATGCGTAGTGCTTCATCGCAGGCCCTCGAGGCGGCAGACGTGGGGTTTGATCTCGACGCTGAGGCTTGCCTAGGTGGACTCGTTGTGCAGCATGATCGATGACTCTATCGTCATCCGTTAGCAACGAGCGAGCCACACGGCCAGCCTGGGCACCCCTACTGCCAAGGCCTCATCGGTGGGAGAAAACGTGGGCAACGAAGCGAGAATAATCGTGGGATAATGAGCTGGGATGTGGCTAGGCAAGCTCGATGGTGTGGGCGGCAAAGCTAACGATGATGCATGCTAAATGAGGGCAAAATTATTGGGGGATTTCGAGCATGCGGAGTGCTTCGTCGCAGGCCCTCAGGGCGTCAGACGTGGGGTTGGATCTCGACGCTCATGCTTGCCTAGGCGGACTCGTTGCGCAGCGCGATCGACGACACGATCGTCAGCCATTAGCAATGAGCGAGCCACACGGCCAGCCTGGGCACCCCTACTGCCAAGGCCTCATCAGTGGGAAAAATGTCGGCAGCGAAGCGAGAATAATCGTGGGATAATGAGCTGGGATGTGGCTAGACAAGCTCGATGGTTTGGGCGGCGAAGCTCACGATGATGCAAGCTACGCGAGGGCCAAATCGTTGGGGGGATTTCGAGAATGCGGAGTGCTTCTTCGCAGGCCCTTGAGGCGACAGACGTGGGGTTGGATCTCGACGCTCTGGCTATCCTCGGTGGACTCGTTGCGCAGCGCGATCGAAGACATGATCGTCGACCGTTAGCAACGAGCGAGCCACATGGCCAGCCTGGGCACCCCTACTGCCAAGGCCTCATCAGTGGGAAAAAACGTGGGCAATGAAGCGAGAATAATCGTGGGATAATGAGCTTGGATGTGGCTAGACAAGCTCGATGGTGTGGATGGCGAAGCTAACGATGATGCATGCTACATGAGGGCCAAATTATTGAGGGGATTTCATGCGAACGGAGTGCTTCGTCGTAGGCCCTCGAGGCGGCAGACGTGGGGTTGGATCTCGACGCTCATGCTTGCCTAGGCGGACTCGTTGCGCAGCCCGACCGACGACACGATCGTCGACCGTTAGAAACGAGCGAGCCACACGGCCAGCCTCGGCACCCCTACTGCCAAGGCCTCATTGGTGGGAAAAACGTGGGCAACGAAGCGAGAATAATCGTGGGATAATGAGCTGGGATATGGCTAGACAAGCTCGATGGTGTGGGTGGCGATGCAAACAATGATGCATGCCACGTGAGGGCGAAATTGTTTGGGGGATTTCGAGCATGCGGAGTGGTTAATCGTAGGCCTTAGAGGCAGCAGAGTTGGGGTTTGCTCTCGACGCTCAGGCTTGCTTAGGTGGACTCGTTGTGCAGCGTGATCGAAGACGTTATCGTCGGCCGTTAGCAACGAGCGAGCCACAAGGCCAGCCTGGGCACCCCTACTGCCAAGGCCTCATCAGTGGGAAAAAACGTGGGCAACGAAGCGAGAATAATCGTGGGATAATGAGCTGGGATGTGGCTAGACAAGCTCGAAGGTGTGGGCAGCGAAGCTAACGTTGATGCATGCTACGTGAGGGCCAAATTGTTGGGGGGATTTCAAGCATGTGAAGTGCTTCGCCGCAGGCTCTCGAGGTGGCAGACGTGGGGTTGGATCTCGACGCTCATGCTTGCTAAGGCGGACTCGTTGCGTAGCGCGATCGACGACACGATCGTCGACCGTTAAAAACAAGTGAGCCACACGGCCAGCCTGGGCACCCCTGCTGCCAAGGCCTCATCGGTGGGAAAAACGTGGGCAACGAAGCGAGAATAATCGTGCGATAATGAGCTGGGATGTGGCTAGACAAGCTTGATGGTGTGGGGGGTGAAGCTAACAATGATGGATGCTACGTGAGGGACAAATTGTTGGGGGGATTTCGAGCATGTGGAGTGCTTAATCGCAGACCCTCGAGGCGGCAGACGTGGGGTTTGATCTCGACCCTCAGGCTTGCATAGGTGGACTCGTTGTGCAGCGTGATCGATGACACTATCGTCATCCGTTAGCAACGAGCGAGCCACACGGCCAGCCTGGGCACCCCTACTGCCAAGGCCGCATTGGTGGGAAAAAACGTGGGCAACGAAGCGAGAATAATGGTGGCATAATGAGCTGGGATGTGGCTAGACAAGCTCGATGGTGTGGGCGGCGAAGCTAACGATGATGCATGCTACGTGAGGGCAAAATTATTCGGGGGATTTCGAGCATGCGGAGTGCTTCGTCGCAGGCCCTCAAGGAGGCAGACGTGGGGTTGGATCTCGACGCTCATGCTTGCCTAGGCGGACTCGTTGCGCAGCGCGATCGACGACACGATCGTCGGCAGTTAGCAATGAGCGAGCCACACAGCCAGCTTGGGCACCCCTGCTGCCAAGGCCTCATCGGTGGGAAAAACGTGGGCAACGAAGCGAGAATAATCGTGCGATAATGAGCTGGGATGTGGCTAGACAAGCTTGATGGTGTGGGGGGCGAAGCTAACGATGATGCATGCTACGTGTGGGCCAAATGGTTGGGGGGATTTCGAGCATGCGGAGTGCTTCATCGCAGGCCCTCGAGGCGGCAGACGTGGGGTTTGATCTCGACGCTAAGGCTTGCCTAGGTAGACTCGTTGTGTAGCGTGATCGATGACACTATCGTCATCCGTTAGCAACGAGCGAGCCACACGGCCAGCCTGGGCACCCCTACTGCCAAGGCCGCATCGGTGGGAAAAAACGTGGGCAACAAAGCGAGAATAATCGTGGCATAATGAGTTGGGATGTGGCTAGACTAGCTCGATGGTGTGGGCGGCGCAGCTAACGATGATGCATGCTACGTGAGGGCAAAATTGTTGGGGGGATTTTGAGCATGTGGAGTGCTTCGTCGCAGGCCCTCAAGGTGGCAGACGTGGGGTTGGATCTCGACGCTCATGCTTGCCTAGGCGGACTCGTTGCGCAGCGCGATCGACGACACGATCATCGGCCGTTAGCAACGAGCGAGCCACACGGCCAACCTGGGCACCCCTACTGCCAAGGCCTCATCGGTGGGAAAAATGTCGACAACGAAGCGAGCATAATCGTCGGATAATGAGCTGGGAAATGGCTAGACAAGCACGATGGTGTGGGCGGCAATGCTCATGATGATGCATGCTACGCGAGGGCCAAATCATTGGGGGGATTTCGAGAATGCGGAGTGCTTCTTCGCAGGCCCTCCAGGCGGCAGACGTGGGCTTTGATCTCGATGCTCAGGCTTGCCTAGGCGGACTCGTTGCGCAGCGCGATCGACGACACGATCGTCGGCCGTTAGAAACGAGCGAGCCACACGGCCAGCCTCGGCACCCCTACTGCCAAGGCCTCATTGGTGGGAAAAACGTGGGCAACGAAGCGAGAATAATCGTGGGATAATGAGCTGGGATATGGCTAGACAAGGTCGATGGTGTGGGTGGCGAAGCAAATAATGATGCATGCCACGTGAGGGCCAAATTGTTGGGGGGATTTCGAGCATGCGTAGTGCTTCATCGCAGGCCCTCGAGGCTACAGACGTGGGGTTTGATCTCGATGCTCAGGCTAGCCTAGGTGGACTCGTTGTGCAGCGTGATCGATGACTCTATCGTCATCCGTTAGCAACGAGCGAGCCACACGGCCAGCCTGGGCACCCCTACTGCCAAGGCCTCATCGGTGGGAAAAAACGTGGGCAACGAAGCGAGAATAATCGTGGGATAATGAGCTGGGATGTGGCTAGACAAGCTCGATGGAGTGGACGGCAAAGCTAACGATGATGCATGCTACATGAGGGCAAAATTGTTGGGGAGATTTCGAGCATGCGGAGTGCTTCGTCGCAGGCCCTCAAGGCGGCAGACGTGGGGTTGGATCTCGACGCTCATGCTTGCCTAGGCAGACTCGTTGCGCAGCGCGATCGACGACACGATCGTCAGCCGTTAGCAATGAGCGAGCCACACGGCCAGCCTGGGCACCCCTACTGCCAAGGCCTCATCAGTGGGAAAAATGTCGGCAACGAAGCGAGAATAATCGTGGGATAATGAGCTGGGATATGGCTAGACAAGCTCGATGGTGTGGGTGGCGATGCAAACAATGATGCATGCCACGTGAGGGCGAAATTGTTTGGGGGATTTCAAGCATGCGGAGTGGTTAATCGTAGGCCTTAGAGGCAGCAGAGTTGGGGTTTGCTCTCGACGCTCAAGCTTGCTTAGGTGGACTCGTTGTGCAGCGTGATCGAAGACGTTATCGTCGGCCGTTAGCAACGAGCGAGCCACAAGGCCAGCCTGGGCACCCCTACTGCCAAGGCCTCATCAGTGGGAAAAAACATGGGCAACGAAACGAGAATAATCGTGGGATAATGAGCTGGGATGTGGCTAGACAAGCTCGAAGGTGTGGGCAGCGAAGCTAACGTTGATGCATGCTACGTGAGGGCCAAATTGTTGGGGGGATTTCAAGCATGTGAAGCGCTTCGCCGCAGGCCCTCGAGGTGGCAGACATGGGGTTGGATCTCGACGCTCATGCTTGCCAAGGCGGACTCGTTGCGTAGCGCGATACACGACACGATCGTCGACCGTTAAAAACAAGTGAGCCACACGGCCAGCCTGGGCACCCATGCTGCCAAGGCCTCATCGGTGGGAAAAACGTGGGCAACGAAGCGAGAATAATCGTGCGATAATGAGCTGGGATGTGGCTAGACAAGCTTGATGGTGTGGGGGGGGAAGCTAACAATGATGGATGCTACGTGAGGGACAAATTGTTGGGGGGATTTCGAGCATGTGGAGTGCTTAATCGCAGACCCTCGAGGCGGCAGACGTGGGGTTTGATCTCGACCCTCAGGCTTGCCTAGGTGGACTCGTTGTGCAGCGTGATCGATGACACTATCGTCTTCCGTTAGCAACGAGCGAGCCACACGGCCAGCCTGGGCACCCCTACTGCCAAGGCCGCATTGGTGGGAAAAAACGTGGGCAACGAAGCGAGAATAATGGTGGCATAATGAGCTGGGATGTGGCTAGACAAGCTCGATGGTGTGGGTGGCGAAGCTAACGATGATGCATGCTACGTGAGGGCAAAATTATTCGGGGGATTTCGAGCATGCGGAGTGCTTCGTCGCAGGCCCTCAAGGAGGCAGACGTGGGGTTGGATCTCGACGCTCATGCTTGCCTAGGCGGACTCGTTGCGCAGCGCGATCGACGACACGATCGTCGGCCGTTTGCAATGAGCGAGCCACACAGCCAGCTTGGGCACCCCTACTGCCAAGGCCTCATCGGTGGGAAAAACGTGGGCAACGAAGCGAGAATAATCGTGCGATAATGAGCTGGGATGTGGCTAGACAAGCTTGATGGTGTGGGGGGCGAAGCTAACGATGATGCATGCTAGGTGTGGGCCAAATTGTTGGGGGGATTTCGAGCATGCGGAGTGCTTCATCGCAGGCCCTCGAGGCGGCAGACGTGGGGTTTGATCTCGACGCTAAGGCTTGCCTAGGTAGACTCGTTGTGTAGCGTGATCGATGACACTATCGTCATCCGTTAGCAACAAGCGAGCCACACGGCCAGCCTGGGCACCCCTACTGCCAAGGCCGCATCGGTGGGAAAAAACGTGGGCAACAAAGCGAGAATAATCGTGGCATAATGAGTTGGGATGTGGCTAGACTAGCTCGATGGTGTGGGCGGCGCAGCTAACGATGATGCATGCTACGTGAGGGCAAAATTGTTGGGGGGATTTTGAGCATGTGGAGTGCTTCGTCGCAGGCCCTCAAGGCGGCAGACGTGGGGTTGGATCTCGACGCTCATGCTTGCCAAGGCGGACTCGTTGCGCAGCGCGATCAACGACACGATCATCGGCCGTTAGCAACGAGCGAGCCACACGGCCAACCTGGGCACCCGTACTGCCAAGGCCTCATCGGTGGGAAAAATGTCGACAACGAAGCGAGCATAATCGTCGGATAATGAGCTGGGATATGGCTAGACAAGCACGATGGTGTGGGCGGCAATGCTCATGATGATGCATGCTACGCGAGGGCCAAATCATTGGGGGGATTTCGAGAATGCGGAGTGCTTCTTCGCAGGCCCTCCAGGCGGCAGACGTGGGCTTTGATCTCGATGCTCAGGCTTGCCTAGGCGGACTCGTTGGCGGCGCGATCGACGACACGATCGTCGGCCGTTAGAAACGAGCGAGCCACACGGCCAGCCTCGGCACCCCTACTGCCAAGGCCTCATTGGTGGGAAAAACGTGGGCAACGAAGCGAGAATAATCGTCGGATAATGAGCTGGGATATGGCTAGACAAGGTCGATGGTGTGGGTGGCGAAGCAAATAATGATGCATGCCACGTGAGGGCCAAATTGTTGGGGGGATTTCGAGCATGCGTAGTGCTTCATCGCAGGCCCTCGAGGCGGCAGACGTGGGGTTTGATCTCGATGCTCAGGCTTGCCTAGGTGGACTCGTTGTGCAGCGTGATCGATGACTCTATCGTCATCCGTTAGCAACGAGCGAGCCACACGGCCAGCCTGGGCACCTCTACTGCCAAGGCCTCATCGGTGGGAAAAAATGTGGGCAACGAAGCGAGAATAATCGTGGGATAATGAGCTGGGATGTGGCTAGACAAGCTCGATGGAGTGGACGGCAAAGCTAACGATGATGCATGCTACATGAGGGCAAAATTGTTGGGGAGATTTCGAGCATGCGGAGTGCTTCGTCGCAGGCCCTCAAGGCGGCAAACGTGGGGTTGGATCTCGACGCTCATGCTTGCCTAGGCAGACTCGTTGCGCAGCGCGATCGACGACACGATCGTCAGCCGTTAGCAATGAGCGAGCCACACGGCCAGCCTGGGCACCCCTACTGCCAAGGCCTCATCAGTGGGAAAAATGTCGGCAACGAAGCGAGAATAATCGTGGGATAATGAGCTGGGATATGGCTAGACAAGCTCGATGGTGTGGGTGGCGATGCAAACAATGATGCATGCCACGTGAGGGCGAAATTGTTTGGGGGATTTCAAGCATGCGGAGTGGTTAATCGTAGGCCTTAGAGGCAGCAGAGTTGGGGTTTGCTCTCGACGCTCAAGCTTGCTTAGGTGGACTCGTTGTGCAGCGTGATCGAAGACGTTATCGTCGGCCGTTAGCAACGAGCGAGCCACAAGGCCAGCTTGGGCACCCCTACTGCCAAGGCCTCATCAGTGGGAAAAAACATGGGCAACGAAACGAGAATAATCGTGGGATAATGAGCTGGGATGTGGCTAGACAAGCTCGAAGGTGTGGGCAGCGAAGCTAACGTTGATGCATGCTACGTGAGGGCCAAATTGTTGGGGGGATTTCAAGCATGTGAAGCGCTTCGCCGCAGGCCCTCGAGGTGGCAGACATGGGGTTGGATCTCGACGCTCATGCTTGCCAAGGCGGACTCGTTGCGTAGCGCGATACACGACACGATCGTCGACCGTTAAAAACAAGTGAGCCACACGGCCAGCCTGGGCACCCATGCTGCCAAGGCCTCATCGGTGGGAAAAACGTGGGCAACGAAGCGAGAATAATCGTGCGATAATGAGCTGGGATGTGGCTAGACAAGCTTGATGGTGTGGGGGGTGAAGCTAACAATGATGGATGCTACGTGAGGGACAAATTGTTGGGGGGATTTCGAGCATGTGGAGTGCTTAATCGCAGACCCTCGAGGCGGCAGACGTGGGGTTTGATCTCGACCCTCAGGCTTGCCTAGGTGGACTCGTTGTGCAGCGTGATCGATGACACTATCGTCTTCCGTTAGCAACGAGCGAGCCACACGGCCAGCCTGGGCACCCCTACTGCCAAGGCCGCATTGGTGGGAAAAAACGTGGGCAACGAAGCGAGAATAATGGTGGCATAATGAGCTGGGATGTGGCTAGACAAGCTCGATGGTTTGGGCGGCGAAGCTCACGATGATGCAAGCTACGCGAGGGCCAAATCGTTGGGGGGATTTCGAGAATGCGGAGTGCTTCTTCGCAGGCCCTTGAGGCGACAGACGTGGGGTTGGATCTCGACGCTCTGGCTATCCTCGGTGGACTCGTTGCGCAGCGCGATCGAAGACATGATCGTCGACCGTTAGCAACGAGCGAGCCACATGGCCAGCCTGGGCACCCCTACTGCCAAGGCCTCATCAGTGGGAAAAAACGTGGGCAATGAAGCGAGAATAATCGTGGGATAATGAGCTTGGATGTGGCTAGACAAGCTCGATGGTGTGGATGGCAAAGCTAACGATGATGCATGCTACATGAGGGCCAAATTATTGAGGGGATTTCATGCGAACGGAGTGCTTCGTCGTAGGCCCTCGAGGCGGCAGACGTGGGGTTGGATCTCGACGCTCATGCTTGCCTAGGCGGACTCGTTGCGCAGCCCGACCGACGACACGATCGTCGACCGTTAGAAACGAGCGAGCCACACGGCCAGCCTCGGCACCCCTACTGCCAAGGCCTCATTGGTGGGAAAAACGTGGGCAACGAAGCGAGAATAATCGTGGGATAATGAGCTGGGATATGGCTAGACAAGCTCGATGGTGTGGGTGGCGATGCAAACAATGATGCATGCCACGTGAGGGCGAAATTGTTTGGGGGATTTCGGGCATGCGGAGTGGTTAATCGTAGGCCTTAGAGGCAGCAGAGTTGGGGTTTGCTCTCGACGCTCAGGCTTGCTTAGGTGGACTCGTTGTGCAGCGTGATCGAAGACGTTATCGTCGGCCGTTAGCAACGAGCGAGCCACAAGGCCAGCCTGGGCACCCCTGCTGCCAAGGCCTCATCGGTGGGAAAAACGTGGGCAACGAAGCGAGAATAATCGTGGGATAATGAGCTGGGATGTGGCTAGACAAGCTCGAAGGTGTGGGCAGCGAAGCTAACGTTGATGCATGCTACGTGAGGGCCAAATTGTTGGGGGGATTTCAAGCATGTGAAGTGCTTCGCCGCAGGCTCTCGGGTGGCAGGACTGGGGTTGGATCTCGACGCTCATGCTTGCTAAGGCGGACTCGTTGCGTAGCGCGATCGACGACACGATCGTCGACCGTTAAAAACAAGTGAGCCACACGGCCAGCCTGGGCACCCCTGCTGCCAAGGCCTCATCGGTGGGAAAAACGTGGGCAACGAAGCGAGAATAATCGTGCGATAATGAGCTGGGATGTGGCTAGACAAGCTTGATGGTGTGGGGGGTGAAGCTAACAATGATGGATGCTACGTGAGGGACAAATTGTTGGGGGGATTTCGAGCATGTGGAGTGCTTAATCGCAGACCCTCGAGGCGGCAGACGTGGGGTTTGATCTCGACCCTCAGGCTTGCATAGGTGGACTCGTTGTGCAGCGTGATCGATGACACTATCGTCATCCGTTAGCAACGAGCGAGCCACACGGCCAGCCTGGGCACCCCTACTGCCAAGGCCTCATTGGTAGGAAAAAACGTGGGCAACGAAGCGAGAATAATGGTGGCATAATGAGCTGGGATGTGGCTAGACAAGCTCGATGGTGTGGGCGGCGAAGCTAACAATGATGCATGCTACGTGAGGGCAAAATTATTCGGGGGATTTCGAGCATGCGGAGTGCTTCGTCGCAGGCCCTCAAGGAGGCAGACGTGGGGTTGGATCTCGACGCTCATGCTTGCCTAGGCGGACTCGTTGCGCAGCGCGATCGACGACACGATCGTCGGTCGTTAGCAATGAGCGAGCCACACAGCCAGCTTGGGCACCCCTACTGCCAAGGCCTCATCGGTGGGAAAAACGTGGGCAACGAAGCGAGAATAATCGTGCGATAATGAGCTGGGATGTGGCTAGACAAGCTTGATGGTGTGGGGGGCGATGCTAACGATGATGCATGCTACGTGTGGGCCAAATTGTTGGGGGGATTTCGAGCATGCGGAGTGCTTCATCGCAGGCCCTCGAGGCGGCAGACGTGGGGTTTGATCTCGACACTAAGGCTTGCCTAGGTAGACTCGTTGTGTAGCGTGATCGATGACACTATCGTCATCCGTTAGCAACGAGCGAGCCACACGGCCAGCCTGGGCACCCCTACTGCCAAGGCCGCATCAGTGGGAAAAAACGTGGGCAACAAAGCGAGAATAATCGTGGCATAATGAGTTGGGATGTGGCTAGACTAGCTCGATGGTGTGGGCGGCGCAGCTAACGATGATGCATGCTACGTGAGGGCAAAATTGTTGGGGGGATTTTGAGCATGTGGAGTGCTTCGTCGCAGGCCCTCAAGGCGGCAGACGTGGGGTTGGATCTCGACGCTCATGCTTGCCTAGGCGGACTCGTTGCGCAGCGCGATCGACGACACGATCGTCGGCCGTTTGCAATGAGCGAGCCACACAGCCAGCTTGGGCACCCCTACTGCCAAGGCCTCATCGGTGGGAAAAACGTGGGCAACGAAGCGAGAATAATCGTGCGATAATGAGCTGGGATGTGGCTAGACAAGCTTGATGGTGTGGGGGGCGAAGCTAACGATGATGCATGCTAGGTGTGGGCCAAATTGTTGGGGGGATTTCGAGCATGCGGAGTGCTTCATCGCAGGCCCTCGAGGCGGCAGACGTGGGGTTTGATCTCGACGCTAAGGCTTGCCTAGGTAGACTCATTGTGTAGCATGATCGATGACACTATCGTCATCCGTTAGCAACGAGCGAGCCACACGGCCAGCCTGGGCACCCCTACTGCCAAGGCCGCATCGGTGGGAAAAAACATGGGCAACAAAGCGAGAATAATCGTGGCATAATGAGCTGGGATGTGGCTAGACTAGCTCGATAGTGTGGGCGGCGCAGCTAACGATGATGCATGCTACGTGAGGGCAAAATTGTTGGGGGGATTTTGAGCATGTGGAGTGCTTCGTCGCAGGCCCTCAAGGCGGCAGACGTGGGGTTGGATCTCGACGCTCATGCTTGCCAAGGCGGACTCGTTGCGCAGCGCGATCAACGACACGATCATCGGCCGTTAGCAACGAGCGAGCCACACGGCCAACCTGGGCACCCGTACTGCCAAGGCCTCATCGGTGGGAAAAATGTCGACAACGAAGCGAGCATAATCGTCGGATAATGAGCTGGGATATGGCTAGACAAGCACGATGGTGTGGGCGGCAATGCTCATGATGATGCATGCTACGCGAGGGCCAAATCATTGGGGGGATTTCGAGAATGCGGAGTGCTTCTTCGCAGGCCCTCCAGGCGGCAGACGTGGGCTTTGATCTCGATGCTCAGGCTTGCCTAGGCAGACTCGTTGTGCAGCGCGATCGGCGACACGATCGTCGGCCGTTAGAAACGAGCGAGCCACACGGCCAGCCTCGGCACCCCTACTGCCAAGGCCTCATTGGTGGGAAAAACGTGGGCAACGAAGCGAGAATAATCGTGGGATAATGAGCTGGGATATGGCTAGACAAGGTCGATGGTGTGGGTGGCGAAGCAAATAATGATGCATGCCACGTGAGGGCCAAATTGTTGGGGGGATTTCGAGCATGCGGAGTGCTTCATCGCAGGCCCTCGAGGCGACAGACGTGGGGCTGGATCTCGACACTCAGGCTTGCCTAGGTGGACTCGTTGTGCAGCGTGATCATCGACAATATTGTCGGCTGTTAGCAAAGAGCGAGCCATACGGCCAGCCTGGGCACCCCTACTGCCAAGGCCTCATCGGTGGGAAAAAACGTGGGCAACGAAGCGAGAATAATCGTGGGATAATGAGCTGGGATGTGGCTAGACAAGCTCGATGGAGTGGACGGCAAAGCTAACGATGATGCATGCTACATGAGGGCAAAATTGTTGGGGGGATTTCGAGCATGCGGAGTGCTTCGTCGCAGGCCCTCAAGGCGGCAGACGTGGGGTTGGATCTCGATGCTCATGCTTGCCTAGGCAGACTCGTTGCGCAGCGCGATCGACGACACGATCGTCAGCCGTTAGCAATGAGCGAGCCACACGGCCAGCCTGGGCACCCCTACTTCCAAGGCCTCATCAGTGGGAAAAATGTCGACAACGAAGCGAGAATAATCGTGGGATAATGAGCTGGGATGTGGCTAGACAAGCTCGATGGTTTGGGCGGCGAAGCTCACGATGATGCATGCTACGCGAGGGCCAAATTGTTGGGGGGATTTCGAGAATGCGGAGTGCTTCTTCGTAGGCCTTTGAGGCGACAGACGTGGGGTTGGATCTCGACGCTCTAGCTTGCCTCGGTGGACTCGTTGTGCAGCGCGATCGAAGACATGATCGTCAACCGTTAGCAACGAGCGAGCCACACGGCCAGCCTGGGCACCCATACAGCCAAGGCCTCATCAGTGGGAAAAAACGTGGGCAACAAAGCGAGAATAATCATGGGATAATGAGCTGGGATGTGGCTAGACAAGCTCGATGGTGTGGACGGCGAAGCTAACGATGATGCATGCTACATGAGGGCCAAATTTTTGGGGGGATTTCAAGCAAGCGGAGTGCTTCGTCGCAGGCCCTCGGGGCGGCAGATGTGAGGTTGGATCTCGACGCTCATGCTTGCCTAGGCGGACTCGTTGCGCAGCGCGACCGACGACACGATCGTCGACCGCTAGAAACGAGCGAGCCATACGGCCAGCCTCGGCACCCCCACTGCCAAGGCCTCATTGGTGGGAAAAACGTGGGCAACGAAGCGAGAATAATCGTGGGATAATGAGCTGGGATATGGCTAGACAAACTCGATGGTGTGGGCGGCGAAGCAAATAATGATGCATGCCACGTGAGGGCCAAATTGTTGGGGGGATTTCGAGCATGCGTAGTGCTTCATCGCAGGCCCTCGAGGCTACAGACGTGGGGTTTGATCTCGATGCTCAGGCTAGCCTAGGTGGACTCGTTGTGCAGCGTGATCGATGACTCTATCGTCATCCGTTAGCAACGAGCGAGCCACACGGCCAGCCTGGGCACCCCTACTGCCAAGGCCTCATCGGTGGGAAAAAACGCGGGCAACGAAGCGAGAATAATCGTGGGATAATGAGCTGGGATGTGGCTAGACAAGCTCGATGGTGTGGGCGGCAAAGCTCACGATGATGCATGCTACACGAGGGCCAAATCGTTGGGGGGATTTCAAGAATGCGGAGTGCTTCTTCGCAGGGCCATCGAGGCGGCAGACGTGGGGTTTGATCTCGACGCTCAGGCTTGCATAGGTGGACTCGTTGTTCAGTGCCATCGATGACACTATTGTCGTCCGTTAGCAACGAGCGAGCCACACGGCCAGCCTGGGCACCCCTACTGCGAAGGCCTCATAAGTGGGAAAAAACGTGGGCAACGAAGCGAGAATAATCGTGGGATAATGAGCTGGGATATGGCTAGACAAGCTCGATGGTGTGGGCGGCAAAGCTCACGATGATGCATGCTACACGAGGGCCAAATCGTTGGGGGGATTTCAAGAATGCGGAGTGCTTCTTCGTAGGGCCATCGAGGCGCCAGACGTGGGGTTTGATCTCGACGCTCAGGCTTGCCTAGGCGAACTCGTTGTGCCGTGCCATCGAATGACACTTATGGTCCGTCCGTTAGCCAACAGAGCGAGCCACACGGCCAGCCTGGTGCACCCTACTACTGCTAAGGCCTCATAATGGAAAAAACGTGGTCAACGCAAGCCGAGAATAATCGTGGGACAATGAGCTGGGATATGGCTAGTCTAGTTTCGATGGTGTGGGCGGCGCAGCTAATGATGATGCATGCTAACGTGAGGGCCAAATTGTTGGGGGGATTTCCATCAAGCAGAGTGCTTCGTCCCAGGCGCTCGGGTGGCAGACGTGGGTTTGATCTCGACGCTCACGGCTTGCCTAGGCGAACTCCGTTGCACAGCGCGATAGATGACACATTTGTCGGCATTAGAAACGCGAGCCACACCTTTAGCCTAGGCACCCCCTACTTGCCAAGGCCTCACGGTGGGAAAATTGGGCAACGAAGCGAGAATAATCGTGGATAATGAGCTGGATATGGCTAACAAGCTAGATGGTGTAGGCGGCGAAGATCACGATAATGCATCTACGCGAGGGCCAAATCGTTGGGGGGATTTCAAGACTGCGAGTGCTTTCTTCGGCAGGGCCATCGAGCGGCAGACGGGGTTTGATCTCGACGCTCAGGCTTTGCCTAGGTGGACACTTGTGTCAGCGTGATCGATGACACTATCGTCGTCCGTTATCCAACGAGCTAGCCACAACGGCCAGCAGGGCACCCCTACTACTTGCCCAAGGCCTCATAAGTGCGAAAAATCGTGGGCAACAAAGCGAGAGTAATCTGGGATATTGAGACACACACTGGGATGTGGCTAGACAGCCGATGGTGTGGGCGGCGAGCTAACATTGATGCATGCCTACGTGAGGGCCAATTGTTAGGGCAATTTCGAGCATGCGGATGCCTTTGTCGTATAAGGCCCTCGGGCGGCATACTGGGGTTGGTCTCGACGCTCCCATGCTTGCCTAGGTTACTCCATTGCGCAGCGTGGATCGACGACATGATCGTCGACCGTTAAAAACAAGTGAGCCACACGGCCAGCCTGGGCACCCCTGCTGCCAAGGCCTCATCGGTGGGAAAAACGTGGGCAACGAAGCGAGAATAATCGTGCGATAATGAGCTGGGATGTGGCTAGACAAGCTCGATGGTGTGGGCGGCGAAGCTAACGATGATGCATGCTACGTGAGGGCCAAATTGTTGGGGGGATTTCGAACATGCGGAGTTCTTCGTCGTAGGCCCTCGGGGCGGCAGACGTGGGGTTTGATCTCAACGCTAAGGCTTGCCTAGGTGGACTCGTTGTGCAGCGTGATCGATGACACTATCATCGTCCGTTAGCAACGAGCGAGCCACACGGCTAGCATGGGCACCCCTGCTGCCAAGGCCTCATCGTTGGGACAAACGTGGGCAACGAAGCGAGAATAATTGTGCGATAATGAGCTAGGATGTGGCTAGACAAGCTCGATGGTGTGGGCGGCGAAGCTAACGATGATGCATGCTACGTGAGGGCCAAATTGTTGGGGGGATTTCGAACATGCAGAGTTCTTCGTCGTAGGCCCTCGGGGCGGCAGACGTGGGGTTGGATCTCGACGCTCATGTTTGCCTAGGCGGACGCGTTGCACAGCGCGATCGACGACACGATAGTCGGCCGTTAGCAACGAGCGAGCCACACGGCCAGCCTGGGCACCCCTGCTACCAAGACCTCATCGGTGGGAAAAACGTGGGCAACGAAGCGAGAATAATCATGGGATAATGAGGTGGGATGTGGCTAGACAAGCTCGATGGTGTGGGCGGCGAAGCTCACGATGATGCATGCTACGCGAGGGCCAAATCATTGGGGGGATTTCGAGAATGCGGAGTGCTTCTTCGCAGGCCCTCGAGGCGACAGACGTGGGGTTTGATCTCGACCCACAGGCTTGCCTAGGTGGACACGTTGTGCAGCGTGATCGATGACACTATCGTCGTCTGTTAGCAACGAGCGAGCCACACGGCTAGCATGGGCACCCCTACTGCCAAGGCCTCATAAGTGCGAAAAATCGTGGGCAACGAAGCGAGAATAATCGTGGGATATTGAGCTGGGATGTGGCTAGACAAGCTCGATGGTGTGGGCGGCGAAGCTAACAATGATGCATGCTACGTGAGGGCCAAATTGTTAGGGCAATTTCGAGCATGCGGAGTGCTTTGTCGTAGGCCCTCGAGGCGGCATACGTGGGGTTGGATCTCGACGCTCATGCTTGCCTAGGTTGACTCATTGCGCAGCGTGATCGACGACATGATCGTCGGCCGTTAGCAACGAGCGAGCCACACGGCCAGCCTGGGCACCCCTACTGCCAAGGCCTCATTGGTGGGAAAAACGTGGGCAACGAAGCGAGAATAATCGTGCGATAATGAGCTGGGATGTGGCTAGACAAGCTCGATGGTGTGGGCGGCGAAGCTAACGATGATGCATGCTACGTGAGGGCCAAATTATTGGGGGGATTTCGAACATGCGGAGTTCTTCGTCGTAGGCCCTCGGGGCGGCAGACGTGGGGTTGGATCTCGACGCTCATGTTTGCCTAGGCGGACGTGTTGCACAGCGCGATCGACGACACGATCGTCGGCCGTTAGAAATGAGTGAGCCACACGGCCAGCCTGGGCTCCCCTACTGCCAAGGCCTCATTGGTGGGAAAAACGTGGCCAACAAAGCGAGAATAATCGTGGGATAATGAGCTGGGATATGGCTAGACAAGCTGGATGGTGTGGGCGACGAAGCTCACGATGATGCATGCTACGCGAGGGCCAAATTGTTGGGGGGATTTCGAGAATGCGGAGTGCTTCTTCGCAGGCCCTCGAGGCGGCAGACGTGGGGTTTGATCTCGATCCACAGGCTTGCCTAGGTGGACACGTTGTGCAGCGTGATCGATGACACAATCGTCGTCCGTTAGCAACGAGCGAGCCACACGGCCAGCCTGGGCACCCCTACTGCCAAGGCCTCATAAGTGGGAAAAAATGTGGGCAATGAAACGAAAATAATCGTGGGATAATGAGCTGGGATGTGGCTAGACAAGCTCGATGGTGTGGACAGCGAAGCTAACGATGATGCATGCTACATGAGGGCCAAATTGTTGGGGGGATTTCAAGCAAGCGGAGTGCTTCGTCGCAGGCCCTCGGGGAGGCAGACGTGGGATTGGATCTCGACGCTCATGCTTGCCTAGGCGGACTCGTTGCGCAGCCCGACCGACGACACGATCGTCGGCCGTTAGAAACGAGCGAGCCACACGGCCAGCCTCGGCACCCCTACTGCCAAGGCCTCATTGGTGGGAAAAACGTGGGCAACGAAGTGAGAATAATCGTGGGATAATGAGCTGGGATATGGCTAGACAATCTCGATGGTGTGGGCGGCAAAGCTCACGATGATGCATGCTACGCGAGGGCCAAATCGTTGGGGGGATTTCAAGAATGCGGAGTGCTTCTTCGCAGGGCCATCGAGGCGGCAGACGTGGGGTTTGATCTCGACGCTCAGGCTTGCCTAGGTGGACTCGTTGTGCAGTGCCATCGATGACACTATTGTCGGCCGTTAGCAACGAGCGAGCCACACGGCCAGCCTGGGCACCCCTACTGCGAAGGCCTCATCAGTGGGAAAAAACGTGGGCAACGAAGCGAGAATAATCGTGGGATAATGAGCTGGGATGTGGCTAGACTAGCTCGATGGTGTGGGCGGCGCAGCTAACGATGATGCATGCTACGTGAGGGCCAAATTATTGGGGGGATTTCGAACATGCGGAGTTCTTCGTCGTAGGCCCTCGGGGCGGCAGACGTGGGGTTGGATCTCGACGCTCATGTTTGCCTAGGCGGACGTGTTGCACAGCGCGATCGACGACACGATCGTCGGCCGTTAGAAATGAGTGAGCCACACGGCCAGCCTGGGCTCCCCTACTGCCAAGGCCTCATTGGTTGGAAAAACGTGGCAAACGAAGCGAGAATAATCGTCGGATAATGAGCTGGGATATGGCTAGACAAGCTCGATGGTGTGGGTGGCGATGCAAACAATGATGCATGCCACGTGAGGGCCAAATTGTTGGGGGGATTTCGAGCATGCAGAGTGCTTCATCGTAGGCCTTCGAGGCAGCAGAGGTGGCGTTTGCTCTCGACGCTCAGGCTTGCTTAGGTGGACTCGTTGTGCAGCGTGATTGAAGACGTTATCGTCGGCCGTTAGCAACGAGCGAGCCACACGGCCAGCCTGGGCACCCCTACTGCCAAGGCCTCATCAGTGGGAAAAAACATGGGCAACGAAGCGAGAATAATCGTGGGATGATGAGCTGGGATGTGGCTAGACAAGCTCGATGGTGTGGGCAGCGAAGCTACCGTTGATGCTTGCTACGTGAGGGCCAAATTGTTCGGGGGATTTCAAGCAAGCGAAGTGCTTCGTCGTAGGCCCTCGAGGTGGCAGACGTGGGGTTGGATCTCGACGCTCATGCTTGCCAAGGCGGACTCATTGCGTAGCGCGATCGACTACACGATCGTCGACCGTTAGAAACAAGTGAGCCACACGGCCAGCCTGGGCACCCCTGCTGCCAAGGCCTCATCAGTGGGAAAAACGTGGGCAACGAAGCAAGAATAATCAGGCGATAATGAGCTGGGATGTGGCTAGACAAGCTCGATGGTGTGGGCGGCGAAGATCACGATGATGCATGCTACGCGAGGGCCAAATCATTGGGGGGATTTCGAGAATGCGGAGTGTTCTTCGCAGGCCCTTGAGGCGGCAGACGTGGGGTTTGATCTCGACCCACAGGCTTGCCTAGGTGGACTCGTTGTGCAGCGTGATCGATAACACTATCGTCATCCGTTAGCAACGAGCGAGCCACACGGCCAGCCTGGGCACCCCTACTGCCAAGGCCTCATAACTGGGAAAAAACGTGGGCAACGAAGTGAGAATAATCGTGGGATATTGAGCTAGGATGTGGCTAGACAAGCTCGATGGTGTGGGCGGCGAAGCGAACGATGATGCATGCTACGTGAGGGCAAAATTGTTAGGGCAATTTCGAGAATGCGGAGTGCTTTGTCGCAGGCCCTCGAGGCGGCAGACGTGGGGTTGGATCTCGACGCTCATGCTTGCCTAGGTTGACTCATTGCGCAGCATGATCGACGACACAATCGTCGGCCGTTAGCAACGAGCGAGCCACACGGCCAGCCTGGGCACCCCTACTGCCAAGGCCTCATTGGTGGGAAAAACGTGGGCAATGAAGTGAGAATAATCGTGGGATAATGAGCTGGGATATCGCTAGACAAGCTCGATGGTATGGGCGGTGAAGCTCACGATGATGAATGCTACGCGAGGGCCAAATCGTTGGTGGCATTTCAAGAATGCGGAGTGCTTCTTCGCAGGCCCTTGAGCGGCAGACGTGGGGTTGGATCTCGATGCTCAGGCTTGCCTAGGCGGACTCATTGCGTAGCGCGATCAAAGATACGATCGTCGACCGTTAGCAACGAGCGAGCCACACGGCTAGCATGGGCACCCCTGCTTCCAAGGCCTCATCGGTGGGAAAAACGTGGGCAACGAAGCGAGAATAATCGTGCGATAATGAGCTAGGATATGGCTAGACAAGCTCGATGGTGTGGGCGGCGAAGCTAACGGTGATGCATGCTACGTGAGGGCCAAATTGTTAGGGGGATTTCGAGCATGCGGACTGCTTCGTCGTAGGCCCTCGGGACAGCAGACGTGCGGTTGGATCTCGACGTTCATGCTTGCCTAGGCGGACTCGTTGCGCAGCGCGATCGACGACACGATCGTCGGCCGTTAGAAATGAGCGAGCCACACGGCCAGCCTCGACACCCCTACTGCCAAGGCCTCATTGGTAGGAAAAACGTGGGCAACGAAGCGAGAATAATCGTGGGATAATGAGCTAGGATATGACTACACAAGCTCGATGGTGTGGGCGACGAAGCTGACGATGATGCATGCTATGCGAGGGCCAAATCGTTGAGGGATTTCGAGAATGCGGAGTCCTTCTTCGCAAGGCCCTCGAGGCGGCAGACGTGGGGTTTGATCTCGACGCTCAGGCTTGCCTTGACGGACTCATTGCGCAGTGCGATCGACGACACGATCGTCAGCCGTTAAAAACGAGCGAGCCATACGGCCAGCCTCGGCACCCCTACTGCCAAGGCCTCATTGGTGGGAAAAACGTGGGCAACGAAGCGAGAATAATCGTGGGATAATGAGCTGGGATATGGCTAGACAAGCTCGATGGTGTGGGCGGCGAAGCTCACGATGATGCATGCTACGCGAAGGCGAAATCATTGGGGGGATTTCGAGATTGCGGAGTGCTTCTTCGCAGGGCTCCTCGAGGCGGCAGACGTTAGGTTTGATCTCGACGCTCATGCTTGCCTAGGTTGACTCATTGCGTAGCATGATCGACGACACGATCGTCGGCCGTTGGCAACGAGCGAGCCACACGGCCAGCCTGGGCACCCCTACTGCCAAGGCCTCATTGGTAGGAAAAACGTGGGCAACGAAGCGAGAATAATCGTGGGATAATGAGCTAGGATATGGCTACACAAGCTCGATGGTGTGGGCGACGAAGCTGACGATGATGCATGCTATGCGAGGGCCAAATCGTTGAGGGATTTCGAGAATGCGGAGTCCTTCTTCGCAGGGCCCTCGAGGCGGCAGACGTGGGGTTTGATCTCGACGCTCAGGCTTGCCTAGGTGGACTCGTTGTGAAGCGTGATCGATGACACTATCGTCGTTCGTTAGCAACGAGCGAGCCACACGGCTAGCCTGGGCACCCCTACTGCCAAGGCCTCATCGGTCGAAAAAAACGTGGGCAATGAAGCCAGAATAATCGTGGGATAATGAGCTGGGATGTGGCTAGACAAGCTTGATGGTGTGAGCGGCAAAGCTAACGATGATGCATGCTACGTGAGGGCCAAATTGTTGGGGGGATTTCGAGCATGCGGAGTGCTTCATCGCAGGCCCTCGAGGTAGCAGACGTGGGGTTGGATCTCGACGCTCATGCTTGCCTTGACGGACTCATTGCGCAGTGCGATCGACGACACGATCGTCAGCCGTTAAAAACGAGCGAGCCATACGGCCAGCCTCGGCACCCCTACTGCCAAGGCCTCATTGGTGGGAAAAACGTGGGCAACGAAGCGAGAATAATCATGGGATAATGAGCTGGGATATGGCCAGACAAGCTCAATGGTGTGGGCGGCGAAGCTCACGATGATGCATGCTACGCGAAGGCGAAATCATTGGGGGGATTTCGAGATTGCGGAGTGCTTCTTCGCAGGGCCCCTCGAGGCGGCAGACGTTGGGTTTGATCTCGACGCTCAGGCTTGCCTAGGTGGACTTGTTATGCAGCGTGATCGATGACACTATCGTCGTCCGTTAGCAACGAGCGAGCCACACGGCCAGCATGGGCACCCCTACTGGCAAGGCCTCATCGGTGGGAAAAAACGTGGGCAACGAAGCGAGAATAATCGTGGGATAATGAGCAGGGATGTGGCTAGACAAGCTCGATGGTGTGGGCTGCGAAGCTGACGATGATGCATGCTACATGAGGGCCAAATTATTGGGGGCATTTCGAGCATGCAGAGTGCTTCGTCACAGGCCCTCGAGGTGGCAGACATGGGGTTGGATCTCGACGCTCATGCTTGCCTAGGCGGACTCGTTGCGCAGCGCGATCAACGACACGATCGTCGGCCGTTAGCAATGAGCGAGCCACACGGCCAGCCTGGGCACCCCTAGTGCCAAGGCCTCATCAGTGGAAAAAATGTGGGCAACGAAGCGAGAATAATCATGGGATAATGAGCTGGGATATGGCTAGACAAGCTCGATGGTGTGGGCGGCGAAGCAAACGATGATGCATGCTACGGGAAGGCCAAATTGTTGGGGGGATTTCGAGCATGCAGAGTGCTTTGTCGCAGGCCCTCGAGGTGGTAGACGTGAGGTTTGATCTCAACGCTCAAGCTTGCCTAGGTGGACTCGTTGTGTAGTGTGATCGATGACACTATCGTCGTCCGTTAGCAACAAGCGAGCCACACGGCCAGCCTGGGCACCACTACTGCCAAGGCCTGATCGTAGGAAAAAACGTGGGCAACGAAGCGAGAATAATCGTGGGATAATGAGCTGGGATGTGGCTAGACAAGCTCGATGGTGTGGGCGGCGAAGCTAACGATGATGCATGCTACGTGAGGGCCAAATTGTTGGGGGGATTTCGAGCATACGGAGTGCTTCGTCGTAGGCCCTCGAGGCGACAGACGTGGGGTTGGATCTCGACGCTCATGCCTGAATAGGTTGACTCGTTGCGCAGCGCGATCGACGACACGATCGTCGGCCGTTAGCAACGAGTGAGCCACACGGCCAGTCTGGGCACCCCTACTGCCAAGGCCTCATCAGTGGGAAAAATGTCGGCAATGAAGTGAGAATAACCGTGGGATAATGAGCTGGGATGTGGCTAGACAAGCTCGATGGTTTGGGCGGCGAAGCTCACGATGATGCATGCTACGCGAGGGCCAAATCGTTGGGGGGATTTCGAGAATGCGGAGTGCTTTTTCGCAGGCCCTTGAGGCGACAGACGTGGGGTTGAATCTCGACGCTCAAGCTTGCCTCGGTGTACTCGTTGCGCAGTGCGATCGACGACACGATCGTCAGCCGTTAGAAACGAGCGAGCCATACGGTCAACCTCGGCACCCCTACTGCCAAGGACTCATTGGTGGGAAAAACGTGGGCAACGAAGCAAGAATAATCATGGGATAATGAGCTGGGATATGGCTAGAAAAGCTCGATGGTGTGGGTGGCGAAGCTCACGATGATGCATGCTACGCGAAGGCCAAATCATTGGGGGGATTTCGAGATTTCGGAGTGCTTCTTCGCAGGGCCATCGAGGCGGCAGACGTGGGGTTTGATCTCGACGCTCAGGCTTGCCTAGGTGGACTCGTTGTGCAGCGTGATCGATGACACTATCATTGTCCGTTAGCAACGAGCGAGCCACATGGCAAGCCTGGGCCCCCCTACTGCCAAGGCCTTATCGGTAGGAAAAAACGTGGGCAACGAAACGAGAATAATCGTGGGATTATGGGTTAGGATGTGGCTAGACAAGCTCGATGGTGTGGGCGGCGAAGCTAACGATGATGCATGCTACCTGAGGGCCAAATTATTGGGGGCATTTCGAGCATGCAGAGTGCTTCGTCACAGGCCCTCGAGGTGGCAGACATGGGGTTGGATCTCGACGCTCATGCTTGCCTAGGCGAACTCGTTGCGCAGCGCGTTCGATGACACGATCTTCGGCCGTTAGCAACGAGCGAGCCACTCGGCCAGCCTGGGCACCCCTAGTGCCAAGGCCTCATCGGTGGGAAAAATGTGGGCAACGAAGCGAGAATAATCATGGGATAATGAGCTGGGATATGGCTAGACAAGCTCGATGGTGTGGGCGGCGAAGCGAACGATGATGCATGCTATGTGATGGCCAAATTGTTGGTGGGATTTTCGAGCGTGCGGAGTGCTTCGTCGCAGGCCCTCGAGGTGGTAGACGTGGGATTTGATCTCGACGCTCAGGCTTGCCTAGGTGGACTCGTTGAATAGCGTGATCGATGACACTATCGTCGTCCGTTAGCAACGAGCGAGCCACACGGCCAGGCTGGGCACCCCTACTGCCAAGGACTCATCGGTGGGAGAAAACGTGGGCGACGAAGCGAGAATAATCGTCGGATAATGAGCTGGGATGTGGCTAGACAAGCTCGATGGTGTGGGTGGCGAAGCTAACGATGATGCATGCTACGTGAGGGCCAAATTGTTAGGGGGATTTCGAGCATACGGAGTGCTTCGTCGCAGGCCCTCGAGGCGACAGACGTGGGGTTGGATCTCGACGCTCATGCCTGCCTAGATTGACTCGTTGCGCAGCGCGATCGACGACACGATCGTCGGCCGTTAGCAACGAGCGAGCCACACAGCCAGCCTGCGCACCCCTACTGCCAAGGCCTCATTAGTGGGAAAATTGTCGGCAATGAAGCGAGAATAATCATGGGATAATGAGCTGGGATGTGGCTAGACAAGCTCGATGGTGTGGGCGGCGAAGCTCACGATCATGCATGCTACGCGAGGGCCAAATCGTTGGGGGGATTTTAAGAATGCGAAGTGCTTCTTCACAGGCCCTTGAGGCGACAGACGTGGGGTTGGATCTCGACGCTCAGGCTTGCCTCGGTGTACTCGTTGCGCAGCGCGATCGAAGACATGATCGTCGGCCGTTAGCAACGAGCGAGCCACACGGCCAACCTGGGCACCCCTAGTGCCAAGGCCTCATCGGTGGGAAAAATGTCGGCAACGAAGCGAGAATAATCATGGGATAATGAGCTGGGATATGGCTAGACAAGCTCGATGGTGTGGGCGGCAAAGCGAACGATGATGCATGCTACGTGAAGGCCAAATTGTTGGGGGGATTTTCGAGCATGCGGAGTGCTTCGTCGCAGGCCCTCAAAGTGGTAGACGTGGGGTTTGATCTAGACGCTCAGGCTTGCCTAGGTTGACTCGTTGTGTAGCGTGATCGATGACACTATCGTCGTCCGTTAGCAACGAGCGAGCCACACGGCCAGGCTGGGCACCCCTACTGCCAAGGCCTCATCGGTGGGAAAAAACGTGGGCAACAATGCGAGAATAATCGTCGGATAATGAGCTGGGATATGGCTAGACAAGCTCCATGGTGTAGGCGGCGAAGCTAACGATGATGCATGCTACGTGAGGGCCAAATTGTTGGGGGGATTTCGAGCATGCCGAGTGCTTCGTCGCAGGCCCTCGGGGCGGCAGACGTGGGGTTGGATCTCGACGCTCATGCTTGCCTAGGCGGACTCGTTGCACAGCGCGATCGATGACACGATCATCGGCCGTTAGAAACGAGCGAGCCACACGGCCAACCTCGGCACCCCTGCTGCCAAGGGCTCATTGGTGGAAAAAACATGGGCAACGAAGTGTGAATAATCATGGGATAATGAGCTGGGATATGGCTAGACAAGCTCGATGGTGTGGGCGGCGAAGCTCACGATGATGCATGCTACGCGAGGGCCAAATCATTGGGGGGATTTCGAGAATGCGGAATGCTTCTTCGCAGGGCCCTCGAGGCGGCAGACGTGGGGTTTGATCTTGACGCTCAGGCTTGCCTAGGTGGACTCGTTGTGCAGTGTCATCGATGACACTATTGTCGTCCGTTAGCAACGAGCGAGCCACGTAGCCAGCCTGGGCGCCCCTGCTGCCAAGGCCTCATCGGTGGGAAAAACATGGGCAACGAAGCAAGAATAATCGTGGGATAATGAGCTAGGATGTGGCTAGACAATCTCGATGGTGTGGCGGGCGAAGCTAACGATGATGCATGCTACGTGAAGGCAAAATTATTGGGGGGATTTCGAGCATGCGAAGTGTTTCATCGTAGGCCCTCGAGGTGGCAGACGAGGGGTGGATCTCGACGCTCAGGCTTGCCTAGTCAGACTCATTGAGTAGCGCGATCGACGACACGATCGTCGGCCGTTAGCAACAAGCGAGCCACACGGCCAGCCTGGGCACCCCTGCTGCCAAGGCCTCATCGGTGGGAAAAACGTGGGCAATGAAGCGAGAATAATCGTGGAATAATGAGCTGTGATGTGGCTACACAAGCTCGATGGTGTGGGCGGCAAAGCTAACGATGATGCATGCTACATAAAGGCTAAATTATTGGGGGGATTTCGAGCATGCAAAATGCTTCTTCGCAGGCCCTCGAGGCTGCAGACGTGGGGTTAGATCTCGACGCTCAGGCTTGCTTTAGCGGACTCGTTGCGCAGCGCGATCGACGACACGATCGTCGGCCATTAGCAATGAGCAAGCCACACGGCCAGCCTGGGCACCCCTGCTGCCAAGGCCTCATCGGTGGGAAAAACATGGGCAACGAAGTGAGAATAATCGTAGGATAATGAGCTGGGATGTGGCTAGACAAGCTCGATGTTATGGGTGGCGAAGCAAACCATGATGCATGCTACGTGAGGGCCAAATTGTTGGGGGGATTTCGAGCATGCGGAGAGCTTCATCGCAGGCCTTCAAGGCGACAGACGTGGGGTTGGATCTCGACGCTCAGGCCTGCCTAGGTGGACTCGTTGCGCAGCGTGATCGATGACACTATCGTCGGCTGTTGGCAACGAGCGAGCCACACGGCCAGCCTGGGCACCCCTACTGCCAAGGCCTCATCGGTGGGAAAAACGTAGGCAACGAAGCGAGAATAATCGTGGGAAAACAAGCTGGGATGTGGCTAGACAAGCTCGATGGTGTGGGTGGCGAAGCTAACGATGATGCATGCTACGTGAGAGCCAAATCATTAGGGGGATTTCGAGCATACGGAGTGCTTCGTCGTAGGCCCTCAAGGCAGCAGACGTTGGGTTTGATCTCGACGCTCAGGCCTGTCTAGGCGGACTCGTTGCGTAGCGCGATCGACTACACGATCGTCGGCTGTTAGCAACGAGTGAGCCACACGGCCAGCCTGGGCACCCCTGCTGCCAAGGCCTCATTATTTGGAAAAACGTGGGCAACGAAGCGAGAATAATCGTGGGATAATGATCTGGGATTTGGCTAGACAAGCTCGATGGTGTGGGCGGCGAAGCTAACAATGATCCATGCTACGTGAGGGCCAAATTGTTGGGGGTATTTGAAGCATGCGGAGTGCTTCGTTGTAGGCCCTCGAGGCGGCAGACGTGGGGTTGGATCTCGACGCTCAGGCTTGCCTAGGCGGACTCGTTGCGCAGCGTGATCGACGACACGATCATCGGCCGTTAGCCACGAGCGAGCCACACGGCCAGCCTGGGCACCCCTGCTGCCAAGCCCTCATCGGTGGGAAAAACGTGGGCAACGAAGCGAGAATAATCATGGGATAATGAGCTCGGATGTGGCTAGACAAGCTCGATGGTGTGGGCGGCGAAGCTAACGATGATGCAAGCTTCGTGAGGGCTAAATCGTTTGGGGGATTTCGAGCATGCGGAGTGCTTCATTGTAGGCCCTCGAGGACATGGGGTTGGATCTCGACACTCAGGCTTGCCTAGGGGGACTTGTTGCGCAGCGCGATCGACGACACGATCATCGGCCGTTAGCAACGAGCGAGCCGCACGACCAGCCTGGGCACCCCTGCTACTAAGACCTCATTATTAGGAAAAACGTGGGCAACTAAGCGAGAATAATCGTGGGATAATGAGCTGGGATGTGGCTAGACAAGCTCGATGGTGTGGGCGACGAACCTAACGATGATGCATGCTATGTGAGGGCCAAATCATTGAGGGGATTTCGAGCATGCGGAGTGCTTCGTCGCAGGCCCTCGAGGCGGCATATGTGGGGTTGGATCTCGACACTTAGGCTTGCCTAGGTGCACTCGTTGTGCAGTGCGATCGACGACACGATCGTCGACCATTAGCAATGAGCGAGTGACACGGCCAGCCTTGGCACCCCTGCTGCCAAGGGCTCATCGGTGGGAAAAACGTGGGCAACGAAGCGAGAATAATCGTGGGATAATGAGCTGGGATGTTGCTAGACAAGCTCGATGGTGTGTGCGGCGAAGCTAATGATGATGCATGCTACGTGAGGGCCAAATTGTTGGGGGGATTTCGAGCATGCGGAGTGCTTCATCGCAAGCCCTCGAGGCGGCAGACGTTGGGTTGGATCTCGACGCTCAGGCTTGCTTAGGTGGACTCGTTGTGCAGCGCGATCAACGACAGGATCGTCGGCCGTTACCAACGAGCGAGCCACACATCCAGCCTGGGCACGTTGTGACACCCCTGCTACCAAGGCCTCATCGGTGGGAAAAACATGGGAAACTAAGCGAGAATAATCTTGGGGTAATGAGCTAGGATGTGGCTAGACAAGCTCGTTGGTGTGGGCGGCGAAGTTAACGATGATGCATGCTACGTGAGGGCCAAACCGTTGGGGGGATTTTGAGCATGTGAAGTGCTTTTCGTAGGCCCTCGAGGCGGTGAACGCGGGGTTGGATCTCGACGCTTAGGCTTGCCTGGAAGCGGACTTGTTGCGCAGCGCGATCGAAGACACGATCGTCGGTCGTTAGCAATGAGTGAGCCACACGGCCAGCCTGGGCACGTTTTGAGACCCCTGTTGCAACGGCCTCATTGGTGGTCCCTTGCCATTGAAGAATCATCCCTTGGTATGGAAACAATTTTGCGCTTAGCGGCTTGGGTGTGGCGGCGCACGATGACCTGCATGATTGATGGGCCTTTTGCTTATTGGCTTGCAGCTCGTTTGGTG
>JAJFZO010000409.1:80000-88617 GCA_021397835.1 Moringa oleifera
AGGCCTTATCGGTAGGAAAAAACGTGGGCAACGAAATGAGAATAATCGTGGGATTATGGGTTAGGATGTGGCTACACAAGCTCGATGGTGTGGGCGGCGAAGCTAACGATGATGCATGCTACCTGAGGGCCAAATTATTGGGGGCATTTCGAGCATGCAGAGTGCTTCCTCACAGGCCCTCGAGGTGGCAGACATGGGGTTGGATCTCGACGCTCATGCTTGCCTAGGCGGACTCGTTGCGCAGCGCGATCGATGACACGATCTTCGGCCGTTAGCAACGAGCGAGCCACACAGCCAGCCTGGGCACCCCTAGTGCCAAGGCCTCATCGGTGAGAAAAATGTGGGCAACGAAGCGAGAATAATCATGGGATAATGAGCTGGGATATGGCTAGACAAGCTTGATGATGTGGGCGGCGAAGCGAACGATGATGCATGCTACGTGAAGGCCAAATTGTTGGGGGGATTTTCGAGCGTGCGGAGTGCTTCGTCGCAGGCCCTCGAGGTGGTAGACGTGGGGTTTGATCTCGACGCTGAGGCTTGCCTAGGTGGACTCGTTGAGTAGCGTGATCGATGACACTATCGTCGTCCGTTAGCAACGAGCGAGCCACACGGCCAGGCTGGGCACCCCTACTGCCAAGGCCTCATCGGTGGGAAAAAATGTGGGCAACGAAGCGAGAATAATCGTCGGATAATGAGCTGGGATGTGGCTAGACAAGCTCGATGGTGTGGGCGGCGAAGCTAACGATAATGCATGCTACGTGAGGGCCAAATTGTTGGGGGGATTTCGAGCATACGGAGTGCTTCGTCGCAGGCCCTCGAGGCGACAGACGTGGGGTTGTATCTCGATGCTCATGCCTGCCTAGATTGATTCGTTGCGCAGCGCGATCGACGACACGATCGTCGGCCGTTAGCAACGAGCTAGCCACACAGCCAGCCTGGGCACCCCTACTGCCAAGGCCTCATTAGTGGGAAAAATGTCGGCAATGAAGCGAGAATAATCATAGGATAATGAGCTGGGATGTGGCTAGACAAGCTCGATGGTTTGGGCGGCGAAGCTCACGATCATGCATGCTACGCGAGGGCCAAATCGTTGGGGGGATTTCAAGAATGCGGAGTGCTTCTTCACAGGCCCTTGAGGCGATAGACGTGGGGTTGGATCTCGACGCTCAGGCTTGGCTCGGTGTACTCGTTGCGCAGCGCGATCGAAGACATGATCGTCGGCCGTTAGCAACGAGCGAGCCACACGGCCAGGCTGGGCACCCCTACTGCCAAGGCCTCATCGGTGGGAAAAAATGTGGGCAACGAAGCGAGAATAATCGTCGGATAATGAGCTGGGATGTGGCTAGACAAGCTCGATGGTGTGGGCGGCGAAGCTAACGATGATGCATGCTACGTGAGGGCCAAATTGTTGGGGGGATTTCGAGCATACGGAGTGCTTCGTCGCAGGCCCTTGAGGCGACAGACGTGGGGTTGGATCTCGACGCTCATGCCTGCCTAGATTGATTCGTTGCGCAGCGCCATCGACGACACGATCGTCGGCCGTTAGCAACGAGCGAGCCACACGGCCAGCCTGGGCACCCCTACTGCCAAGGCCTCATTAGTGGGAAAAATGTCGGCAACGAAGCGAGAATAATCATGGGATAATGAGCTGGGATGTGGCTAGACAAGCTCGATGGTTTGGGCGGCGAAGCTCACGATCATGCATGCTACGCGAGGGCCAAATCGTTGGGGGGATTTCAAGAATGCGGAGTGCTTCTTCACAGGCCCTTGAGGCGATAGACGTGGGGTTGGATCTCGACGCTCAGGCTTGGCTCGGTGTACTCGTTGCGCAGCGCGATCGAAGACATGATCGTCGGCCGTTAGCAACGAGCGAGCCACACGGCCAGCCTGGGCACCCCTAGTGCCAAGGCCTCATCGGTGGGAAAAATGTGGGCAACGAAGCGAGAATAATCATGGGATAATGAGCTGGGATGTGGCTAGACAAGCTCGATGGTGTGGGCGGCGAAGCTCACGATCATGCATGCTACGCGAGGGCCAAATCGTTTGGGGGATTTCAAGAATGCGGAGTGCTTCTTCACAGGCCCTTGAGGCGACAGACGTGGGGTTGGATCTCGACGCTCAGGCTTGCCTCGGTGTACTCGTTGCGCAGCGCGATCGAAGACATGATCGTCGGCCGTTAGCAACGAGCGAGCCACACGGCCAACCTGGGCACCCCTAGTGCCAAGGCCTCATCGGTGGGAAAAATGTGGGCAACGAAGCGAGAATAATCATGGGATAATGAGCTGGGATATGCCTAGATAAGCTCGATGGTGTGGGCGGCGAAGCGAACGATGATGCATGCTACGTGAAGGCCAAATTGTTGGGGGGATTTTCGAGCATGCGGAGTGCTTCGTCGCAGGCCCTCAAGGTGGTTGACGTGGGGTTTGATCTCGACGCTCAGGCTTGCCTAGGTTGACTCGTTGTGTAGCATGATCGATGACACTATCGTCGTCCGTTAGCAACGAGCGAGCCACACGGCCAGCCTGGGCACCCCTACTGCCAAGGCCTCATTAGTGGGAAAAATGTCGGCAACGAAGCGAGAATAATCATGGGATAATGAGCTGGGATGTGGCTAGACAAGCTCGATGGTTTGGGCGGCGAAGCTCACGATCATGCATGCTACGCGAGGGCCAAATCATTTGGGGGATTTCAAGAATGCGGAGTGCTTCTTCACATGCCCTTGAGGCGACAGACGTGGGGTTGGATCTCGACGCTCAGGCTTGCCTCAGTGTACTCGTTGCGCAGCGCGATCGAAGACATGATCGTCGGCCGTTAGCAACGAGCGAGCCACACGGCCAGCCTGGGCACCCCTAGTGCCAAGGCCTCATCAGTGGGAAAAATGTGGGCAATGAAGCGAGAATAATCATGAGATAATGGGCTGGGATATGGCTAGACAAGCTCGATGGTGTGGGCGGCGAAGCGAACGATGATGCATGCTACGTGAAGGCCAAATTGTTGGGGGGATTTTCGAGCATGCGGAGTGCTTCGTCGCAGGCCCTCAAGGTGGTTGACGTGGGGTTTGATCTCGACGCTCAGGCTTGCCTAGGTTGACTCGTTGTGTAGCATGATCGATGACACTATCGTCGTCCGTTAGCAACGAGCGAGCCACACGGCCAGCCTGGGCACCCCTACTGCCAAGGCCTCATTAGTGGGAAAAATGTCGGCAACGAAGCGAGAATAATCATGGGATAATGAGCTGGGATGTGGCTAGACAAGCTCGATGGTTTGGGCGGCGAAGCTCACGATCATGCATGCTACGCGAGGGCCAAATCGTTTGGGGGATTTCAAGAATGCGGAGTGCTTCTTCACAGGCCCTTGAGGCGACAGACGTGGGGTTGGATGTCGACGCTCAGGCTTGCCTCGGTGTACTCGTTGCGCAGCGCGATCGAAGACATGATCGTCGGCTGTTAGCAACGAGCGAGCCACACGGCCAGCCTGGGCACCCCTAGTGCCAAGGCCTCATCGGTGGGAAAAATGTGGGCAATGAAGCGAGAATAATCATGGGATAATGAGCTGGGATATGGCTAGACAAGCTCGATGGTGTGGGCGGCGAAGCGAACGATGATGCATGCTACGTGAAGGCCAAATTGTTGGGGGGATTTTCGAGCATGCGGAGTGCTTCGTCGCAGGCCCTCAAGGTGGTAGACGTGGGGTTTGATCTCGACGCTCAGGCTTGCCTAGGTTGACTCGTTGTGTAGCATGATCGATGACACTATCGTCGTCCGTTAGCAACGAGCGAGCCACACGGCCAGCCTGGGCACCCCTACTGCCAAGGCCTCATTAGTGGGAAAAATGTCGGCAACGAAGCGAGAATAATCATGGGATAATGAGCTGGGATGTGGCTAGACAAGCTCGATGGTTTGGGCGGCGAAGCTCACGATCATGCATGCTACGCGAGGGCCAAATCGTTTGGGGGATTTCAAGAATGCGGAGTGCTTCTTCACAGGCCCTTGAGGCGACAGACGTGGGGTTGGATCTCGACGCTCAGGCTTGCCTCGGTGTACTCGTTGCGCAGCGCGATCGAAGACATGATCGTCGGCCGTTAGCAACGAGCGAGCCACACGGCCAGCCTGGGCACCCCTAGTGCCAAGGCCTCATCGGTGGGAAAAATGTGGGCAACGAAGCGAGAATAATAATGGGATAATGAGCTGGGATATGGCTAGACAAGCTCGATGGTGTGGGCGACGAAGCGAACGATGATGCATGCTACGTGAAGGCCAAATTGTTGGGGGGATTTTCGAGCATGCGGAGTGCTTCGTCGCAGGCCCTCAAGGTGGTAGACGTGGGGTTTGATCTCGACGCTCAGGATTTCCTAGGTTGACTCGTTGTGTAGCGTGATCGATGACACTTTCGTCGTCCGTTAGCAACGAGCGAGCCACACGGCCAGGCTGGGCACCCCTACTGCCAAGGCCTCATCGGTGGGAAAAAACATGGGCAACAAAGCGAGAATAATCGTCGGATAATGAGCTGATATGTGGCTAGACAAGCTCGATGGTGTGGGCGGTGAAGCTAACGATGATGCATGCTACGTGAGGGCCAAATTGTTGGGGGGATTTCGAGCATGCCGAGTGCTTCGTCGCAGGCCCTCGGGGCGGCAGACGTGGGGTTGGATCTCGACGCTCATGCTTGCCTAGGCGGACTCGTTGCGCAGCGCGATCGATGACACGATCATCGGCCGTTAGAAACGAGCGAGCCACACGGCCAACCTCGGCACCCCTGCTGCCAAGGGCTCATTGGTGGGAAAAACGTGGGCAACGAAGCGTGAATAATCATGGGATAATGAGCTGGGATATGGCTAGACAAGCTTGATGGTGTGGGCGGCGAAGCTCACGATGATGCATGCTACGCGAGGGCCAAATCATTTGGGGGATTTCGAGAATGCGGAGTGCTTCTTCGCAGGGCCCTCGAGGCGGCAGACGTGGGGTTTGATCTTGACGCTCAGGCTTGCCTAGGTGGACTCGTTGTGCAGTGTCATCGATGACACTATTATCGTCCGTTAGCAACGAGCGAGCCACATAGCCAGCCTGGGCACCCCTGCTGCCAAGGCCTCATCGGTGGGAAAAACATGGGCAACGAAGCAAGAATAATCGTGGGATAATGAGCTAGGATGTGGCTAGACAATCTCGATGGTGTGGCGGGCGAAGCTAACGATGATGCATGCTACGTGAAGGCAAAATTATTGGGGGGATTTCGAGCATGCGAAGTGCTTCATCGTAGGCCCTCGAGGCGGCAGACGCGGGGTTGGATCTCGACGCTCAGGCTTGCCTAGTCAGACTCGTTGAGCAGCGCGATCGACGACACGATCGTCGGCCATTAGCAACGAGCAAGCCACACGGCCAGCCTGGGCACCCCTGCTGCCAAGGCCTCATCGGTGGGAAAAACATGGGCAATGAAGCGAGAATAATCGTGGAATAATGAGCTGGGATGTGGCTATACAAGCTCGATGGTGTGGGCGGCAAAGCTAACGATGATGCATGCTACATGAAGGCTAAATTATTGGGGGGATTTCGAGCATGCAAAATGCTTCTTCGCAGGCCCTCGAGGCTGCAGACGTGGGGTTAGATCTCGACGCTCAGGCTTGCCTTAGCGGACTCGTTGCGCAGCGCGATCGACAACACGATTGTCGGCCATTAGCAACGAGCAAGCCACACGGCCAGCCTAGGCACCCCTGCTGCCAAGGCCTCATCGGTGGGAAAAACATGGGCAACGAAGTGAGAATAATCGTAGGATAATGAGCTGGGATGTGGCTAGACAAGCTCGATGTTATGGGCGGCGAAGCAAACCATGATGCATGCTACGTGAGGGCCAAATTGTTGGGGGGATTTCGAGCATGCGAAGAGCTTCATCGCAGGCCCTCAAGGCGACAGACGTGGGGTTGGATCTCGACGTTCAGGCTTGCCTAGGTGGACTCGTTGCGCAGCGTGATCGATGACACTATCGTCGGCTGTTGGCAACGAGCGAGCCACACGGCCAGCCTGGGCACCCCTACTGCCAAGGCCTCATCGGTGGGAAAAACGTAGGCAACGAAGCGATAATAATCGTGGGAAAATAAGCTGGGATGTGGCTAGACAAGCTCGATGGTGTGGGTGGCGAAGCTAACGATGATGCATGCTACGTGAGAGCCAAATCATTAGGGGGATTTCAAGCATGCGGAGTGCTTCGTCGTAGGCCCTCAAGGCAATAGACGTTGGGTTAGATCTCGACGCTCAGGCCTGTCTAGGCGGACTCGTTGCGTAGCGCAATCGACTACACGATCGTCGGCTGTTAGCAACGAGTGAGCCACACGGCCAGCCTGGGCACCCCTGCTGCCAAGGCCTCATTATTTGGAAAAACGTGGGCAATGAAGCGAGAATAATCGTGGGATAATGATCTGGGATTTGGCTAGACAAGCTCGATGGTGTGGGCGGCGAAGCTAACAATGATCCATGCTACGTGAGGGCCAAATTGTTGGGGGTATTTGATGCATGCAGAGTGCTTCGTTGTAGGCCCTCGAGGCGGCAGACGTGGGGTTGGATCTCGACGCTCAGGCTTGCCTAGGCGGACTCGTTGCGCAGCGTGATCGACGACACGATCATCGGCCGTTAGCCACGAGCGAGCCACACGGCCAGCCTGGGCACCCCTGCTGCCAAGCCCTCATCGGTGGGAAAAACGTGGGCAACGAAGCGAGAATAATCATGGGATAATGAGCTCGGATGTGGCTAGACAAGCTCGATGGTGTGGGCGGCGAAGCTAACGATGATGCAAGCTTCGTGAGGGCTAAATCGTTTGGGGGATTTCGAGCATGCGGAGTGCTTCATTGTAGGACCTCGAGGACATGGGGTTGGATCTCGACACTCAGGCTTGCCTAGGGGGACTTGTTGCGCAGCGCGATCGACGACACGATCGTCGGTCGTTAGCAAAGAGCGAGCCACACGACCAGCCTGGGCACCCCTGCTACCAAGACCTCATTATTAGGAAAAACGTGGGCAACTAAGCAAGAATAATCGTGGGATAATGAGCTGGGATGTGGCTAGACAAGCTCGATGGTGTGGGCGACGAACCTAACGATGATGCATGCTATGTGAGGGCCAAATCATTGAGGGGATTTCGAGCATGCGGAGTGCTTCGTCGCAGGCCCTCGAGGCGGCATACGTGGGGTTGGATCTCGACACTCAGGCTTGCCTAGGTGGACTCGTTGCGCAGTGCGATCGCGACACGATCGTCGGCCATTAGCAATGAGCGAGTGACACAGCCAGCCTTGGCACCCCTGCTGCCAAGGGCTCATCGGTGGGAAAAACATGGGCAACGAAGCGAGAATAATCGTGGGATAATGAGCTGGGATGTTGCTAGACAAGCTCGATGGTGTGTGCGGCGAAGCTAATGATGATGCATGCTACGTGAGGGCCAAATTGTTGGGGGGATTTCGAGCATGCGGAGTGCTTCGTCGCAAGCCCTCGAGGCGGCAGTCGTTGGGTTGGATCTCGACGCTCAGGCTTGCTTAGGTGGACTCGTTGTGCAGCGCGATCAACGACACGATCGTCGGCCGTTACCAACGAGCGAGCCACACAGCCAGCCTGGGCACGTTGTGACACCCCTGCTACCAAGGCCTCATCGGTGGGAAAAACGTGGGAAACTAAGCGAGAATAATCTTGGGTAATGAGCTAGGATGTGGCTAGACAAGCTCGTTGGTGTGGGCGGCGAAGTTAACGATGATGCATGCTACGTGAGGGCCAAACCGTTTGGAGGATTTTGAGCATGTGAAGTGCTTTTCATAGGCCCTCGAGGCGGTGAACGCGGGGTTGGATCTCGACGCTTAGGCTTGCCTGGAAGCGGACTTGTTGCGCAGCGCGATCGAAGACACGATCGTCGGTCGTTAGCAATGAGCGAGCCACACGGCCAGCCTGGGCACGTTTTGAGACCCCTGTTGCAAAGGCCTCATTGGTGGTCCCTTGCCATTGAAGAATCATCCTTTGGTATGGAAACAATTTCGCGCTTAGCGGCTTGGGTGTGGCGGCGCACGATGACCTGCATGATCGATGGGCCTTTTGCTTGTTGGCTTGCAGCTCGTTTGGTGCTGTTGCTGCCCATTTGTACGTGCAACGTGTGAGTGGTGATCTAGTCGTGCGCGTTGGCAGGCTCCATGCTCTCACATCGAACTGTCAACAAGCACGTCGCTTCAAGCTCAACCCCAAGCCATACGTTGGCATTTTGTGGGTGACATCGAGACCTTATGTCGCGTGCCTTCACAAATGGAATTTGATGATTTGAGTCGGTTGTCTTTGCACCATGTCGCTCATGGGCATGGGTGGAAACCTAAGTCGGGCCTCGTGCTCCAAGCCTGGCTTGCTTTGGCATGTGGCTGCTTTGGCACACGAGAGATCGGTTGTCCCCTCGGGTGCAAAAAGTATAGCGACAGGAGTGGCCTCAGCCTCAGCCTGTCCAAGCGAAAGCATTTGTCCCACGTCCCATCGATTTTAAACAACGACTGTGACAGCTTTGGCCTTAGCGAGCCTTGCGGCATGCTTCGGTCTTAGTTGGCGCGGCGTCTCGAAGGATGCTACCTGGTTTATCCTGCCAGTAGTCATATGCTTGTCTCAAA
>JAJFZO010000904.1:0-7500 GCA_021397835.1 Moringa oleifera
CTGGATCCCATGCTGGGCAGTCAGTCGAGGGGCAGGGACTAGGGGGCTGGCTCGCGATGGGTGCCCGCGGCCTGGCTGGCGCGCCAGCCGCTGCCGCTCAATGGGTGAGCAGCCCATGCCATGCCTTCTGGGGGCTGCCTGGGAGTGCCACACATGTCCAAGGTCCGTGTGATGAGGCCACCCTTGGCTCGCTCGCTGGGCACTATGTCGAGGGACAGGGACGTGGGGGCTGGCTCGCGATGGGCGCCCGCGGCCTGGCTGGCGCGACCACCGCTGCCGTACACTGGGTGAGCAGCCCATGCCGGGCCTACTGGGGGCTGCCCTGGAATGCCACCCGTGCCCAGGGTCCGTGCGATGTGGCACCCCTGGATCCCATGCTGGGCAGTCAGTCGATGGGCAGGGACTCGGGGGCTGGTTCGCGATGGGCGCCCGCTGCCTGGCTGACGTGCCACCACTGCCTCACACTGGGCGAGCGGCCCATGCCGTGCCTGCTGGGGGCTGCCTGGGCCTACCAACCGTGCCCAGAGACCTTGTGACGCGGCCCCCTTGGCTCGCTTGCAGGGCACTTAGTCGAGGGACAGGGACGTGGGGGCTGGCTCGCGATGGGCACCCGCGGCATGGCTGGTGCGCCAACCACTGCCGCACACTGGGCGAGCAGGCCTTGCCGAGCCTGCTGGGCAGTCAGTCGAGGGGCAGGGACTCGGGGGCTGGGTCGCGATGGGTGACCGCGGCCTGGCTGGCGCGCCCACCACTGCCACACATTGGGCGAGTAGCCCATGCTGTGCCTGCTGGGGGATGCCCAGGCCTGCCACCCATGCCCAGGGTCCGTGCGACACGGCTCCCCTGCCTCGCACACTGGGCAGTCAGTCGAAAGGCAGGGACTCGGGGGCTGGCTCGCTATGGGCGCCCACGGCCTAGCTGGCGCGCCCAACGCTGCCCCACGCTGGGCGAGCAACCCATGCCGTGCCAGCTGGGGGATTCCTGGGCATGCCACCCGTGCCCAAGGTCCGTGCGACGCGGTCCACCTGGCTCTCTCGCTGGGCACTTAGTCGAGGGACAGGGACGTGGGTGCTGGCTCGCGATGGGCGCCCGCGGCCTGGCTGGCGCGCCAACCGCTGCCGCACGCTGGGCGAGCAGCCTATCCCTAGCCTGCTGGGGGCTGCCTTGGCATGCCACCTGTGCCTAGGTCCGTGCAACGCGGTACCCATGGCTCGCACACTGGGCAGTCCGTCGAGGGGCAGGGACGAGTGGGCTGGCTCAAGATGGGCGCTCGCGGCCTGGCTGGCGCCCCCACCACTGCCGCACGCTGGGTGAGCAGTCCATGCCGTGCCTGTTGGGGGCTGCCTGGGCGTGCCACCCATTCCAAGGGTCCGTGCGACACGGTACCGCTTGCTCGCATGCTGGGAAGTCAGTCGAGGGGCAGGGACGAGGGGGCTGACTACCGCTGCAGCATGCTGGGCGAGCAGCCCATGCCGTGCCTGCTGGGGGCTTCCTGGGCGTGCCACCCATGCCCAGGGTCTGTGCGATGTGGCTCCCCTGTCTCGCTCGCTGGGCACTTAGTCGAGGGACAGGGACGTGGGGGCTGGCTCGCGATATGCGCCCGCAGCCTGGCTGGCACGCCCACCGCTGCTGCACTCTGGGTGAGCCACCCATGTCGTGCCTGCCGGGGGCTGCCTGCGCATGCCACCCATGCACAGGGTCCATATGACACAGCCCGCCTGGCTCACTCGCTAGGCACTTAGTCGAGGGATAGGGACGTGGGGGCTGGCTCGCGATAGGCGCCCACGGCTTGGCTGGCACGCCCACCGCTGCCGCACGCTGGGCGAGCAGCCCATGTCGTGCCTGCCAAGGGCTGCCTGGGCATGCCACCCATGCCCAGGATCCATACGACGCGGCCCGCCTGGCTCGCTCTCTGGGCACTTAGTCGAGGGACAGGGACGTGTGGGCTGCCTCGCGACGGGCGCCAGCGGCCTGGCTGGCGCGCCTACCGTTGCCTCACGCTGGGCGAGCATCCCATGCTGGGTATGCCACAAGAGCCTAGGGTCCATGTGACGCGGCCCCCCCGGCTCGCTCACTGGGCCCTTAGTCGAGGGACAGGAACGTGGGGGCTGGCTTGCGATGGGCGCCCGCGGCCTGGCTGGCGCACCCACCGCTGCCACGCACTGGGTGAGAAGCCCGTGCCGTGCCTGCTGGGGGTGCCACCCGTGCCCAGGGTCCGTGCGACGCGGCACCCCTGGCTCGCACGCTGGGAAGTGAGTCGAGGGGCAGGGACGAGGGGGCTGGCTACCGCTGCCGCATGCTGCGCGAGCAGCCCATGCTGTTCCTGCTGGGCGTGCCACCCGTGCCCAGGGTCCATGCGATGTGGCCCCCCTGGCTCCCTCGCTGGGCACTTAGACGAGGGACACGGACGTGGGGCTTGCTCATGATGGGCGCGCGCGGCCTGGCCAGCTTGCCTGCCACTGCCGCACGCTGGGCGAGCAGCCCATGCCGTGCCTGCTGGGGGCTCCCTGGGCATGCCACCCGTGCCCAGGGTCCGTGCGATGTGGTATCCCTGGCTCGCACGCTGGGCAGTCAGTCGAGGGGCAGGGACGAGGGGGCTGGCTACCACTGCCGCACGCTTGGCGAGCAGCCCATGCGGTGCCTGCCGGGGGCTGCCTGGGCATGCCACCCGTGCCCAGGGTCTGTCCGACGCGGCATCCCTGGCTCGCACGCTTGGCAGTCGGTCGTGGGGCAGGGACGAGGGGGCTGGCTACCACTGCCGCACGCTTGGCGAGCAGCCCATGCCGTGCCTGCTGGGGGCTGCCTGGGCGTGCCACCCGTGCCTAGGGTCCGTGCGACGCGGCCCCTCTGATGCGCTAGCTGGATACTTAGTCGAGGGACAGGGATGTGGGGGCTGGCTCGCGATGGACACCAGCGGCCTGGATGACGAGCCCACCGCTGCCGCACGCTGGGCGAGCAACCCATGCCATGCCTTCTGGGGGCAGCCCGGGCTTGCAACCCGTGCCCAGGGTCCGTGCCACGCGGCACCCCTGGCTCCCACGCTGGGCAGTCAGTCGAGGGGCAGAGACGAGGGGGGTGGCTCGCGATGGGCGCCCGCGGCCTGGCTGGCGCACCCACTGCTGCCGCACACTGGGCGAGCAGCCCATGCCGTGCCTGCTGGGGGCTGCCCGGGTGTGCCAACCATGCCCAGGGTCCGTGCGACGCTGCTTCCTTGCCTCGCAGGCTGGGCAGTCAGTCGAGGGGCAGGCACTCGGAGGCTGGCTTGCGATAAGCGCCCGCGGCCTGGCTGGCACGCCCACCGCTGCCGCACGCTGGGCGAGCAGCCCATGCCGTGCCTTCTGGGGGCTGCCTGAGCATGCCACCCTTGCCCAGGGTCCATGCAACGCTGCACCCCTGGCTCGCATGCTGGGCAGTCAGTTGAGGGGCAGGGACGAGGGGGCTGGCTCGCGATGGGCGCCCGCGGCCTGGCTGGCACGCCCACCGCTGCCGCACGCTGGGCGAGCAGCCCATGCCGTGCCTGCTGGTGGAATCCTGGGCGTGCCATCCATGCCCCGTGTCCGTGCGACGCGGCCGCCCTGGCTCGCTCGCTGGGCACTACGTCGAGGGACAGGGACCAGGGGGCTGGCTCGCAATGGGAGTCTGTGGCCTGGCTGGTGCGCCCACCGCTGCCGCATGCTGGGCACTTGGCCCAAGCCGTGCCTGCTGCGGGCTGCCTGGGCATGCCTCCCAAGCCCAGGGTCCTTGCGACGCAGCTCCCCTTGGTTTGCACATTGGTCAGTCAGTCGAGGGGCAAGGACTCGGGGGCTTGCTCGCGATGGGTGCCCGCAGCCTGGATGACGTGCCACCGCTGCCTCACGCTGGGTGAGAAGCCCATGCCGTGCCTGCTGGGGGCTGCCTGGGCCTACCAACCGTGCCCAGAGACCTTGTGACGCGGCCCCCCTGGCTCGCTTGCGGGGCACTTAGTCGAGGGACAGGGACGTGGGGGCTGGCTCGCGATGGGCGCCCGCGGCCAGGCTGGCGCGCCCACCGCTGCCGCACGCTGGGCAAGCAGCCCATGCCGTGCCTGCTGGGGGCTGCCCGGGCATGCCACCTGTGCCCAGGGTCTGTGCGACGGGGCACCCCTGGGTCGCACGCTGGGCAGTCAGTTGAGGGGCGGGGACCAGGGGGCTGGCTCGGGACGGGCGCCCGCGGCCTGGCTTCTGCACCCACCGCTGCCGCACGCTGGGCGAGCAGCCCATGCCGTTCCTGCTAGGGGCTGCCCGGGCGTGCTACCCCTGCCCAGGGTCTGTGCGACGCGGCAACTCTGGCTCGCACGCTTGGCAGTCAGTCCAGGGGCAGGGACGAGGGGGCTTGCTCGTGATGGGCGCCCGCGGCCTGGGTGGCGCACCCACCGCTGCAGGCTCTGTGCGACGCGGCCCCCCGGGCTCGCTCGCTGGGCACTTAGTCTAGGGACTGGGACGTGGGGACTGGCTCGGGATGGGCACCCGCGGCCCGGCTGGCGCGCCCACCGCTGCAGCACGCTGGGCGAGGAGCCCATGCCGTGCCTGCTGGGGGCTTCCCGGGTGTACCACCTGTTCCCAGGGTCCGTGCAACACAGCTTCCCTGTCTCAGAGGCTGGGCACTTAGTCGAGGGGCAGAGACTCGGGGGCTGGCTCGCGATGGTCACCCGCGGCCTGGCTGGCGCTCCAGCCGCTGCTGCACGCTGGGCAAGCAGCCCATGCTGTGCCTGCTGGGGGCTGCCTGGGCGTGCCACTCGTGCCCAGGGTCCGTGTGATGCAGCCCCCCTGGCTCGCTCGCTGGGCACTACGTCGAGGAACAGGGACGTGGGGGCTGGTTCGCGATGCGCGCCCGTGGCCTGGCTGGCGCGCCCACCGCTGCCGCACGCTGGGCGAGCAGCCCATGCCGTGCCTGCTGGGGCCTGCCCAGGCGTGCCACCCATGCCCAGGGTCCGTGCGACGCGGCAACTCTTGCTCGCACGCTGGGCAGTCAGTCGAGGGGCAGGGACGAGGGGGCTGGCTCGTGATGGGCGCCCGCGGCCTGGGTGGCGCACCCACCTCTGCCGCACGCTGGCCGAGCAGCCCATGCGGTGCCTGCTGGGAGCTGCCTGGGCATGCCACACGTGCCCAGGCTCTGTGCGACGCGGCCCCCCGGGCTCGCTAGCTGGGCACTTAGTCGAGGGACTGGGACGTGGGGACTGGCTTGGGATGGGCGCCCGCGGCCCGGCTGGCGCGCCGACCGCTGCAGCACGCTGGGCGAGCAGCCCATGCCGAGCCTGCTGGGGGCTGCCTGGGCGTGCCACCCATGCCCAGGGTCTGTGCGACAAAGCCCCCCTTGCTCACTCGCTGGGCACTTAGTCAAGGGACAGGGATGTGGGGGCTGGCTCGCGATGGACGCCAGCGGCCTGGATGACGCGCCCACCGCTGCCGCACGCTGGGAGAGCAACACATGCCATGCCTTCTGGGGGCAGCCCGGGCTTGCCACCCGTGCCCAGGGTCCGTGCCACGCGGCACCCCTGGCTCCCACGCTGGGCAGTCAGTCGAGGGGCAGAGACGAGGGGGGTGGCTCGCGATGGGCGCCCGCGGCCTGGCTGGCGCACCCACTGCTGCCGCACACTGGGCGAGCAGCCCATGCCGTGCCTGCTGGGGGCTGCCCGGGTGTGCCAACCATTCCCAGGGTCCGTGCGACGCTGCTTCCTTGCCTCGCAGGCTGGGCAGTCAGTCGAGGGGCAGGCACTCGGGGGCTGGCTCGCGATGGGTGCCCGCGGCCTGGCTGGCGCGCCAGCCGCTGCCGCTCACTGGGCGAGCAGCCCATACCGTTCCTGCTGGGGGCTTCCTGGGCATGCTACCCTTGCCCAGGGTCCGTTCGAGGCGGCCCCCCTTGCTCGCTCGCTGAGCAGTCAGTCGAGGGACAGGGACGTGGGGACTGGCTCGCGATGGGCGCCCGCGGCCTGACTGGCGCGCCCACCGCTGCCGCACAATGGACGAGCAGCCCATGCTGTGCCTGCTGGGGGCTTCCTTGGTGTACCACCCTTGCCAAGGGTCCATGCGATGTGGCCCCCCTGGCTCGCTCGCTGGGCACTTAGTCGAGGGACGGGGACGTGGGGGCTGGCTCGCAATGGGCGCCCACGGCCTGGCTAGTGTGCCCACCACTGCTGTACGCTGGGCGAGCAGCCCATGCCGTGCCTGCTGGGGGCTGCCTGGTCGTGCCACCCGTGCCCAGGGTCCGTGCGATGCAGCCCCCCTGGCTCGCTCGCTTGGCACATAGTCGAGGAACAGGGACGTGGGGGCTGGCTTGCCATAAGCGCCCGCGGCCTGGCTGGCACGCCCACCGCTGCCGCACGCTGGGCGAGCAGCCCATGCCGTGCCTGCTGGGGGCTTCCTTGGCGTGCCACCCATGACAAGGGTCCGTGCAACGCCGTCCGCATGGCTCACTCGCTGGGCACTTAGTTGTGGGACAGCGACGTGGCGGCTGGCTCACGATGGGCGCCCGCGGCCTGGCTGGCGCGCCCACCTCTGCTGCACCCTGGGCGAGCAGCCCATGCCGTGCCTACTGGGGGCTACCTGGGTGTGCCACACGTGCCCAGGGTCCAGGCGACGCGGGCCCCCTTGCTCGCTCGCTGAGCACTTAGTCGAGGGACAGGGACGTGGGGGCTGGCTCGCGATGGGCGCCCGCGGCCTGGCTGGCTGTGGCCACCGCTGCCGCACGCTGGGCGAGCAGCCCATGCTGTGCCAGCTGGGGGCTGCCTTGGCATGCCACCCGTGCCCATGGTCTGGACGACGCGGCCCCCCTGGCTCACACGCTGGGCAGTCAGTCGAGGGACAGGGACGTGGGGGCTGGCTCGCGATGGGCGCTCGCAGCCTGGCTGGCGCACCCACCAATGCCGCTCAGAGGGCAAGCAGCCCATGCCATGCCAGCTGGAGGCTGCCTGGGCGTGCCCCCGATGCCTCTAATCATTGGCTTTACCCAACAGAACTCGCATCTGGGCTCCAGCTATTCTGAGGGAAACTTCGGAGGGAACCAGTTACTAGACGGGTCGATTAGTCTTTCGCCCCTATACCCAAGTCAGATGAACGATTTGCACGTCAGTATCGCTGCGAGCCTCCACCAGAGTTTCCTCTGGCTTCACCCCGCTCAGGCATAGTTCACCATCTTTCGGGTCCCGACAAGCATGCTCGCACTCGAGCCCTTCTCAAAAGATCGAGGTCGGTCGGCGGTGCACTTGCGAGGGATCCTGCCAATCTGCTTCCTTGCACCTTACGGGTTTACTCACCCGTTGACTTGCACGCATGTCAGACTCCTTGGACTGTGTTTCAAGATGGGTCGAATAGGGAGCCTACTGGCCAACGCCAGGAGCGCGCAAGTGCCAAAGCACCGTTGCAATGGCGCGCACTGCCAACCACGATCTCGACGATGACGTCTCTGCGAGCATATCAAAGGCTTGGGCTTGCGCCGCCGTGGCGATCTGCGTCGGTCCGCACCCCGAGTCGATAGGTGGACCGG
>JAJFZO010000904.1:12500-23604 GCA_021397835.1 Moringa oleifera
AGGAAACAGCAATATGTCTGAGCCATCATAATGGGTCTAAAAAATTATTTACTTGGAAGTTTCAGCTGAAATTTTGTACATAAATGGAGAATAATCAGATCTACCACCGAAAAAAATTTCAGAATTTTCTGGGCACAAAAATTTTTTTAATGAATTTTCTACAGCCGAAAATTGAAAAAATCATCAAAAATAACCTGTGAGTCAAAATGATCCCAAAATTTAGGGGCAGACTCCTCATGAATTACACGAATTATTTGAGCCATTTCGGGACCAATTCCATGATGAAAAGATGGTCAATTCACAACAACTTTGCAACTGGGCATTACGGCCAGCAGGCTGGGACAGCTGTGCCTCTGCCTGGCCCATGGTGCCTGCTGGCTGCCCTGTCCAGCGCACCTCCAGCCACCCCATGGCAGCCCTCAGGGACCACCAGAGCCTGGGGCCACGCCCAAGGCCAGCTTGCCCATGAATTCAACGCCCACAGCATGTGCTGAGCTTCACAGCGTGCTCGCGGCTGGCTCGGGTGGGACACCCTTGGCAAGGCTGGCGCCTTGCCTGCTGGCGACTGCTGTGGCACCTCTGGCTCGCACACTGGGAAGTCAGTCGAGGGGCAAGGAGGAGAGGGCTGGCTCGCGATGGGCGCGCCCACCAACGCCGCTCAGTGGACGAGCAGCCCATGCCGTGCCAGCTGGGGGCTGCCTGGGTGTGCCACCCGTTCCCAGGGTCCGTGTGACACGGCACCCCTGGCTCGCACACTGGGCAGTCAGTCGAGGGGCAGGGACGAGGGGGCTGGCTCGCGATGGGCGCCCGCGGCCTGTCTGGCGTGCCCACCGCTGCCGCTTGCTGGAAGAGCAGCCCATGCCGTGCCTGCTTGGGGCTGCCTGGGCATGCCACCCGTGCCCAGGGTCCGTGCGACGTGGCCTCCCTGGCTCGCTCGCTGGGCACTACGTCGAGGGACAGGGACGTGGGGGTTGGCTCGCGATGGGCGCCCGCAGCCTGGCTGGCGCGCCCACTGCTGCCGCACGCTGGGCGAGAAGCCCATGCCGTGCCTGCTGGGGGTTCCCTGGGCGTGCCAACCGTGCCCAGGGTCCCTGCAACATGGCACCCCTGGCTCACACGCTGGGCAGTCAGTCGAGGGACAGGGACGTGGGCGCTGGCTCGCGATGGGCGTAGGCGGCCTGGCTGGCGCACCCACTGCCACCGCAAACTGGGCGATCAGCCCATGCCGTGCCTGCTGGGGGCTGCCTGGGCGTGCCACCCGTTCCCAGGGTCTGTGCGACACGGCACCCCTGGCTTGCACGCTGGGCAGTCAGTTGAGGGGCAGGGACAAGGGGGCTGGCTCGCGATGGCCGCCCGCGGCCTGGCTGGCGCGCCCACCGCTGCCGCATGCTGGGCGAGCAGCCCTTGCCGTACCTGCTGCGGGCTGCCTGGGCATGCCACCCATGCCCAGGGTCCATCCGACGTGGCATCCCTGGCTTGCACACTGGGCAGTCAGTTGAGGGGCAGGGACGTGGAGGCTGGCTCGCGATGGGCGCCCGTGGCCTGGCTGGCGCACCAACCGCTGCCGCATGCTGGGCGAGCAACCCATGCCATGCCTGCTGGGGGCTGCGTGGGCGTGCCACCCGTGCCCATGGTCAGGGCGACGCGGCCCCCCTGGCTTGCACGCTAGACAGCCAGTCAATGGACAGGGACGTGGGGGCTGGCTCGCTATGGGCGCAGGCGGCCTGGCTGGCGCGCCCACCACCGCCGCACACTGGGCGATCAGCCCATGCCATGCCTGCCGGGGGCTGCCTGGGCGTGCCACCCGTTCCCATGGTCCCGGCGACGCGGCCCCCCTGGCTTGCACGCTGGGCAGTCAGTCGAGGGACAGGGATGTGGGGGCTGGCTCGCGATGGGCGTCCGCGGCCTGGCTGGCGCGCCCACCGCTGCCGCATGCTGGGCGAGCGGCCCATGCCATGCCTGCTGGGGGCTACCTTGGCGTGCCACCCGTGCCCAGGGTCCCTGCAACGTGGCACCCCTGGCTCGCACGCCAGGCAGTCCGTCGAGGGGCAGGGACGAGGGTGCTGGCTCGCAATGGGCGCCCGCGGCCTGGCTGGCGTGCCAACCGCTGCCGCACGCTGGGCGAGCAGCCCATGCCGTGCCTACTGGGGGCTGCCTCGGTGTGCCACACGTGCCTAGGGTCCGTACGGCGCAGCCGCCCTGGCTCGCTCGCTGAGCACTTAGTCGAGGGACAGGGACGTGGGGGCTGGCTCGCGTTGGGCGCCCGCGGCCTGGCTGGCGCGCCCACCGCTGCTGCACGCTGGTTGAGCAGCCCATATCGTGCCTGCTGGGGGCTTCCTGGACGTGCCACCCGTGCCCAGGGTCCATGCGACACGGCACCCCTGGCTCGCACGCTGGGCAGTCAGTCGAGGGGCAGGGACAAGGGGGCTGGCTCGCGATGGGCGCCCGTGGCCTGGCTACCGCGCCCACCGCTGCCGCACGCTGGGCGAGCAGCCCATGCTGTGCCTGCTTTGGGCTGCCTGGGCGTGCCACCCATGCCCAGGGTCCGGGCAACGCAGCCCCCCGGGTTCACTCGCTTCGCTCTATGTCGAGGGACAGGGACATGGGGGCTGGCTAGCGATGGGCGCACGAGGCCTGGCTGGCATGCCCACCGCTGCCACACGTTGGGCGAGCAGCCCATGCCGAGCCTGCTGGGGGCAGCCTGGGCATTCCCAGGGTCAGTGCGATGCAGCCCCCCTGGTTCACACACTGGGCAGTCAGTCGAGGGGCTGGGACGAGGGGGCTGGCTCGCAATGGGCGCCCGTGGCCTGGCTGGCCTTGGCCGTGGCTTCCGTACGATGGGTGAGCAGCCCATGCCGTGCCTGCAGGGGGCTGCCTGGGCATGCCACCCGTGCCCATGGTCCGTTCGATGCAGCCCCCCTGGCTCGCACGCTGGGCACTTAGTCGAGCGACAGGGACGTTGGGGCTGGCTCTCGATGGGCGCACGCGGCCTGGCTGGCGCGCCCACTGCTGCCGCATGCTGGGCGAGCAGCCCATGCCATGCCTGCTGGGGGCTGCCTGTGCGTGCCACCCATGCCCAGGGTCCCTGCGACGTGGCACCCCTGGCTCGCTCGCTGGGCAGTCAGTCGAGGGGCAGGGACGAGAGGGCTTGTTCGCTATTGGCGCCCTTGGCCTGGCTGGTGCGATAGCCGCTGCCGCACGCTGGGCGAGCAGCCCATGCCATCCCTGCTGGAGGCTGCCTGGGTGTGCAACCCGTGCCCAGGGTCCACGCGACGCGGCCCCCCTGGCTCGCTCGCTGGGCACTACGTCGAGGGACAGGGACGGGGGGGATGGCTAGAGATGGGCGCACGAGGCCTGGCTGGCGCGCCCACCGCTGCAGCACGTTGGGCGAGCAGCCCATGCCATGCCTGCTGGGGGCAGCCTGGGAGTGCCCAGGGTCAGTGTGACGCGGCCCCCCTGGCTCACACACTGGGCAGTCAGTCGAGGGGCTGGGACGAGGGGGCTGGCTCGCAATGGGCGCCCGTGGCCTGGCTGGCCTTGGCCGTGGCTTCCGTACGATGGGTGAGCAGCCCATTCCGTGCCTGCAGGGGGCTGCCTGGGTGTGCCACCCATGCCCAGGGTCCGTTCGATGCAGCCCCCCTGGCTCGCACGCTGGGCACTTAGTCGAGGGACAGGGACGTTGGGGCTGGCTCTCGATGGGTGCATGCGGCCTGGCTGGCGCGCCCACTGTTGCCGCATGCTGGGCGAGCAGCCCATGCCATGCCTGCTGGGGGCTGCCTGTGCGTGCCACCCGTGCCCAGGGTCCGTGCGACGTGGCACCCCTGGCTCGCTCGCTGGGCAGTCAGTCGAGGGGCAGGGACGAGGGGCCAGGCTCGCGTTTGGCGCCAGCGGCCTGGCTGGCGCGCACACCGATGCCGCACACTGGGCGAGCAGCCCATGCCGTCCCTTCTAGAGGCTGCCTGGGTGTGCAACCCGTGCCCAGGGTCCGCGCAACATGGCCCCCCTGGCTCGCTCGCTGGGCACTACGTCGAGGGACAGGGATGTGGGGGCTGGCTCGCGATGGGCGCCCGTGGCCTGTCTGGCGCACCCACCGCTGCCGCACGCTGGGTGAACAGCCCATGCCGCGCCTTCTGGGGGCTGCATGGGCATGCCACCCATCCCTAGGGTCCATGCGACACGGCCGCCCTGGCTCACTCGCTGAGCACTTAGTCGAGGGATAGGGACGTGGGGACTGGCTCGCGATGGGCGCCCGTGGCCTGGCTGGCGCACCCACAGCTGCCGCACGCATGGCGAGCACCCATGCTGTGCCTGCTGGGGGCTGCCTGGGCGTGCCACCCATGCCCAGGGTCCGTGTGACATGGCACCCTTGGCTCGCACGCTGGGCAGTCAGTCGAGGGGCAAGGACGAGGGGGCTGGCTCGCGATGGGAGCCTGCGGCCTGGCTGGCGCGCCCACCGCTGCCGTATGCTGGGCGAGAAGCCCATACCGTGCCTGCTGGAAGCTGCCTGAGCATGCCACCCATGCCCAGGGTCCGTGCGACGCGGCACCCCTGGCTCGTACGCTGGGCAGTCTGTCGAGGGGAAGGGACTACCAGGCTGGCTCGCGAAGGGCGCCCGTGGCCTGGCTGCCGCGCCCACCGCTGCGGCACACTAGGCGAGCAGCCCATGCCGTGCCTGCTGGGGGCTTCCTGGGTGTGCCACCCATGCCCAGGGTCTGTGCGATGCAGAACCCCTGGCTTGCATGCTGGGCAGTCAGTCGAGGGGCAGGGACGAGGGGGCTGGCTCGTGATGGGCGCCCGCAGCCTGGCCGGCGCGCCCACCGCTGCCGCACGCTGGGCGAGCAGCCCATTCCGTACCTGCTGGGGGCTACCTGGGCGTGCCAACCATACCAAGGGTCCCTGCAACGTGGCACCCCTGGCTCACACGCTGGGCAGTCAGTCGAGGAGCAGAGACGAGGGGGCTGGCTCGCGATGGGCGACCGCGGCCTGGCTGGCGCGCCCACAGCTGCCCCACGCTGGGTGAGCAGCCCATCCCGTGCCTGCTGGGAGCTGCCTGGGCATGCCACCTGTGCCCATGGTCTGGACGATGCGGTCCCCCTGGCTCGCACGCTGGGCAGTCAGTCGAGGGACAGGGACGTGGGGGCTGGCTCGCGATGGGCGCTCGCGCCCTGGCTGGCGCGCCCACCAACGCCGCTCAGTGGGCAAGCAGCCCATGCCGTGCCAGCTGGGGGCTGCCTGAGCGTGCCACCCACTCCCAGGGTCCGTGCGACACGGCACCCCTTGCTCGCACACTGGGCAGTCAGTCGAGGGGCAGGCACGAGGGAGCTGGCTCACGATGGGCATCCACGGCCTCTCTGGCGCGCCCACCGCCGCCGCACACTGGGCGATCAGCCCATGCCGTGCCTGCTGGGGGCTGCCTGGGCGTGCCACCCGTTCCCAGGGTCCGTGCGATGCGGCACCCCTGGCTAGCACGCTGGGCAGTCAGTCGAGGGGCAGGGACGAGGGGGCTGGCTCGCGATGGGCGACCGCGGCCTGGCTGGCGCGCCCACAGCTGCCCCACGCTGGGTGAGCAGCCCATCCTGTGCCTGCTGGGGGCTGCCTCGGTGTGCCACCCGTGCCCATGGTCTGGACAACACGGGCCCCCAGGCTCGCACGCTGGGCAGTCAGTTGAGGGACAGGGACGTGGGGGCTGGCTAGCGATGGGCGCTCGCAGCCTGGCTGGCGCGCCCACCAACGCCGCTCAGTGGGCGAGCAGCCCATGCCGTGCCAGCTGGGGGCTGCCTGGGCCTGCCATCCGTTCCCAGGGTCCGTGCGACGCGGCACCCCTGGCTCGCACACTGGGCAGTCAGTCGAGGGGCAGGCACGAGGGAGCTGGCTCGCGATGGGCGCCCGCGGCCTGTCTGGCGCGCCCACCGCTGCCGCTTGCTGGAAGAGCAGGCCATGCCGTGCCTGCTTGCGGCTGCCTGGGCATGCCACCGGTGCCCAGGGTCCATGCGACGTGGCCCCCCTGGCTCGCTCGCAGGGCACTACGTCGAGGGACAGTGAAGTGGGGCCTGGCTCCAGATGGGCGCCCGAAGCCTGGCTGGCGCGCCCACCTCTGCCGCACGCTGGGTGAGTAGCCCATGCCGTGCCTGCTGGGGGCTGCCTGGGCATCCCACCCATGCCCAGGGTCCGTGTGACACCGCACCCTTGGCTCGCACGCTGGGCAGTCAGTCGAGGGGCAGGGACGAGGGGGCTGGCTCGCGATGAGCGCACACAGACTGGCTGGAGCGCCCACCGCTGCGAAACACTGGGTGAGTAGCCCATGCCGTGCCTGTTGGGGGCTGCCTGGGCGTACCACCTGTACCCAGGGTCCGTGCGACGCGATGCCCCTGGCTCGCTCGCTGGGCACTTAGTCGAGGGACAGGGACATGGGGGCTGGCTCGCGATGGCGGCCGCGGCCTGGCTGGCGCGCCCACTGCTGCCGCACGCTGGGCGAGCAGCCCATGCCGTGCCTGCTGGGGGCTACTGGGGCTAGCAGCCCATGCCAGGGTCCGTCCGACACGGCACCCCTGGCTCGCACACTGGGCAGTCAGTCGAGGGGCAAGGACGAGGGGACTGGCTCGCGATGGGCGCCTGCGGCCTGGCTGGCGCGTCCACCGCTGCCGCATGCTGGGCGAGAAGCCCATGCTGTGCCTGCTGGAAGCTGCCTGAGCGTGCCACCCATTCCCAGGGTCCGTGCTACGCGGCACCCCTGGCTCACATGCTGGGCAGTCAGTCGAGGGGCAGCGACGAGGGGGCGGGCTACCGCTGCCGCACGCTGGGCGAGCAGACCATGCCGTGGCTGCTGGGGGCTGCCAGGGTGTGCCACCCGTGCACAGGGACCGTGCGACATGGCCCCCCTGGCTCTATCGCTGGCCACTTAGTCGAGGGACAGGGACGTGGGGGCTGGCTCGCGATGGGCTCCCGCGGCCAGGCTGGCACGCCCAACGCTGCAGCACGCTGGGCGAGCAGCCCATGCCGTGCCTGCTGGGGGCTGCCTCGGTGTTCCACCCATGCCCAGGGTCCGTGCGACGCGGCACCCCTGGCTCGCATGCTTGGCAGTCAGTTGAGCGGCCAGGACGAGGGGGATGGCTCGCGGTGGGCGCCCGCGGCCTGGCTGGCGCACCCACCGCTGCCGTACGCTGGGCGAGAAGCCCATGCCGTGCCCGCTGGGGGTTGCCTGGACGTGCCACCTGTGCCCAGGGTCTCTGGGACGTGGCACCCCTGGCTCGCTCGCTGGGCACTAAGTCGAGGGACAGGGACGTGGGGGCTGGCTCGCGATGGCGCCCGCGGCCTGGCTGGCGCACCCACCGCTGCCGCACGCTGGGCGAGCAGCCCATGCCGTGCCTGCTGGGGCTGCCTGGGCATGCCACTCGTGCCCAGGGTCCATGCGACATGGCCCCCCTGGCTCGCTCGCTGGGTACTTAGTCGAGGGACAGGGACGTGGGGGCTGGCTCGCGATGGGCACCCGTGGCCTGGTTGGCACGCCCGCGGCCTGGCTGGCGCGCCCATCGCTGGCGCACGCTTGGCAAGCAGCCCATGCAATGCCTACTGGGGGCTGCCTAGGCGTGCCACTCGTGCCCAGGGTACGTGCGACGTGGCACCCCTGGCTCGCACGCTGGGCAGTCAGTCGAGGGGCAGGGACGAGGGGGCTGGCTACCGCTGCCGCATGCTGGGCGAGCAGCGCATGCCGTGCCTGCTGGGGGCTGCCTGGGCATGCCGGCCGTGCCCAGGGTCCGTGCTACGCGGCCCCCCTGGCTTGCTCGCTGGGCAATTAGTCGAGGGACAGGGACGTGGGGGCTGGCTCGCGATGGGCGCCCGTCGCCTGGCTGGCGCGCTCACTGCTGCCGCACGATGGGTGAGCAGCCCATGCCGTGCCTGCTGGGGGCTGCCTTGGTTTGCCACCCATGACAACGGTCCATGCAACGCGGTCCACCTGGCTCGCTCGCTGGGCACTTAGTTGAGGGACAGGGACGTGGGGGCCGGCTCGAGATGGGCGCTCGTGCCCTGGCTGGCGCGCTCACCGCTGCCGCACACTGGGCGAGCAGCCCATGCCGTGCCTGCTGGGGGCTTCTTTTGCGTGCCACTCATGATGAGGGTCCTTGCGACGCCGCCCACATGGCTCGCTCGCTGGGCACTTAGTTGTGGGACAGCGACGTGGCGGCTGGCTCGCGATGGGCGCCCGCGGCCTGGCTGGCGCGCCCACCTCTGCCGCACCCTGGGCGAGCAGCCCATGCCGTGCCTACTGAGGGCTACCTGGGTGTGCCACACGTGCCCAGGGTCCAGGCGACTCGGGCCTCCTTGCTCGCTCGCTGAGCACTTAGTCGAGGGACAGGGACGTGGGAACTGGCTCGCGATGGGCGCCCGCGGCCTGGCTGGCAGTGCCCACCGCTGCCGCACGCTGGGTGAGCAGCCCATGCTGTGCCAGCTGGGGGCTGCCTGGGCATGCCACCCGTGCCCATGGTCTGGACGACGCGGTCCCCCTGGCTCGCACGCTGGGCAGTCAGTCGAGGGACAGGGACGTGGGGGCTGGCTCGCGATGGGTGCTCATGGCCTGGCTGGCACGCCCACCAATGCCTGTCAGTGGGTGAGCAGCATTTGCCGTGCCAGCTGGAGGCTGCCTGGGCGTGCCACCCGTTCCCAGGGTCCGTGAGACACGGCACCCCTGGCTCGCACACGGGGCAGTCAGTCGAGGGGCAGGGACGAGGGGGCTGGCTCGCGATGGGCGCCCGCGGCCTGTCTGGCACGCCCACCGCTGCCGCTTGCTGGAGGAGCAGACCATGCCGTGCCTGCTGGGGGCTGCCTGGGCATGCCACCCGTTCCCAGGGTCCGTGCGATGCGGCCCCCCTGGCTCGCTCGGTTGGCACTATGTCGAGGGACAGGGAAGTGGGGGCTGGCTCCCGATGGGCGCCTGAAGCCTGGCTGGCGCGCCCACCTCTGCCGCATGCTGGGTGAGCAGCCCATGCTGTGCCTGCTGGGGGCTGCCTGGGCGTCCCTCCCGAGCCCAGGGTCCGTGCGACACCGCACCCTTGGCTCGCACGCTGGGCAGTCAGTCGAGGGGCAGGGACGAGGGGGCTGGCTCGCGATGAGCGCACACAGACTGGCTGGAGCACCCACTGCTGTGGCACACTGGGCGAGTAGCCCATGCCGTTCCTGCTGGGGGCTGCCTGGGAGACCCATTCGTGCCGATGGTCTGGGCAACACGGCCCCTCTAGCTCGCTCGCTGGGCACTACATCGAGGGACAGGGATGTGAGGGCTGGCTCACGATGGGCACCCGCGGCCTGGCTGGCGCGGCCACCGCTGCCACACGCTTGGTGAGCAGCCCATGTCCTGCCTGCTGGGGGCTGCCTGGGCATGCCACCCTGTCCAAGGGTCTGTCCAACGCTGCACCCCTGGCTCGCATGCTGGGTAGCCAGTCGAGGGGCAGGGATGAGGGGGCTGGCTCGCGATGGGCGCCCGCGGCCTGGCTGGCACACCCACCGCTGGCCCACGCTGGGTGATCAGCCCATGTCGTGCCTGCTGTGGGCTTCCTGGGTGTGCAACCCGTGCCAAGGGTCCATGCGACACGGCACCCTTGGCTCGCATGCTGGGCAGTCAGTGGAGGGGCAAGGACGAGGGGGCTGGCTCGCGATGGGCATCCGCGGCCTGGCTGGCGCGCCCACCGCTGGCGCACGCTTGGCAAGCAGCCCATGCAATGCCTGCTGGGGGCTGCCTGGGTGTGCGACTCGTGCCCAGGGTCCGTGCGACGTGGCACCCCTGGCTCGCACGCTGGGCAGTCAGTCAAGGGGCAGGGACGAGGGGGCTGGCTACCGCTGCCGCACGCTGGGCGAGCAGCGCATGCCGTGCCTGCTGGGGGCTGCCTGGGCATGCCGCCTGTGCCCAGGGTCCGTGCAACGCGGCCCCCCTGGCTTGCTCGCTGGGCACTTAGTCGAGGGACAGGGACGTGGGGACTGGCTCGCGATGGGCGCTCGTCGCCTGGCTGGCGCGCTCACTGCTGCCGCACGATGGGCGAGCAGCCCATGCCGTGCCTGCTGGGAGCTGCCTTGGTTTGCCACCCATGACAACGGTCCATGCGATGCGGTCCACCTGGCTCGCTCGCTGGGCACTTAGTTGAGGGACAGGGACGTGGGGGCCGGCTCGAGATGGGCGCTCGTGGCCTGGCTGGCGCGCTCACCGCTGCCGCACACTGGGCGAGCAGCCCATGCCATGCCTGCTGGGGGCTTCTTTTGCGTGCCACTCATGATGAGGGTCCTTGCGACGCCCCCCGCATGGCTCGCTCGCTGGGCACTTAGTTGTGGGACAGCGACGTGGCGGCTGGCTCGCGATGGGCGCCCGCGGCCTGGCTGGCGCGTCCACCTCTGCCGCACCCTGGGCGAGCAGCCCATGCCGTGCCTACTGAGGGCTACCTGGGTGTGCCACACGTGCCCAGGGTCCAGGCGACTCGGGCCTCCTTGCTCGCTCGCTGAGCACTTAGTCGAGGGACAGGGACGTGGGAACTGGCTCGCGATGGGCGCCCGCGGCCTTGCTGGCAGTAACCACCGCTGCCGCACGCTGGGTGAGCAGCCCATGCTGTGCCAGCTGGGGGCTGCCTGGGCATGCCACCCGTGCCCATGGTCTGGACAACGCGGCCCCTGGCTCGCACGCTGGGCAGTCAGTCGAGGGACGGGGACGTGGGGGCTGGCTCGCGATGGGCGCTCGCGGCCTGGCTGGCACGCCCACCAATGCCAGTCAGTGGGCGAGCAGCCCATGCCGTGCCAGCTGGGGGCTGCCTGGGTGTGCCACCCGTTCCCAGGGTCCGTGAGACACGGCACCCCTGGCTCGCACACGGGGCAGTCAGTCGAGGGGCAGGGACGAGGGGGCTGGCTCGCGATGGGCGCCCGCGGCCTGTCTGGCGCGCCCACCGCTGCTGCTTGCTGGAGGAGCAGCCCATGCCGTGCCTGCTGGGGGCTGCCTGGGCATGCCACCCGTGCCCAGGGTCCGTGCGACACGGCCCCCCTGGCTCGCTTGCTGGGCACTACGTCGAGGGACAGGGAATTGGGGGCTGGCTCCCGATGGGAGCCCGAAGCCTGGCTGGTGCGCCCACCT
>JAJFZO010000523.1:0-62011 GCA_021397835.1 Moringa oleifera
GAAGCACTCCGCATTCTCGAAATCCCCCCAACGATTTGGCCCTCACGTAGCATGCATCATCGTGAGCTTTGCCGCCCACACCATCGAGCTTGTCTAGCAAAATCCCGGCACATTATCCCACGATTATTCTCGCTTCGTTGCCCACTTTTTTTCCACCAATGAGGCCTTGGCAGTAGGGGTGCCGAGGCTGGTCGTGTGGCTCGCTCGTTTCTAACGGCCGACGTTCATGTCGTCGATAGCGCTGCGCAATGAGTCCGCCTAGGCAAGCATGAGCGTCGAGATCCAACCCCACGTCTGCCGCCCCAAGGGCCTACGATGAAGCACTCCACATGCTCAAAATCCCCCAACAATTTGGCCCACACGTAGCATGCATCATCATGAGCTTCGCCGCCCACACCATCGAGCTTGTCTGGCCATATCCCAGCACATTATCCCACGATTATTCTCGCTTCGTTGCCCACGTTTTTCCCACCAATGAGGCCTTGGCAGTAGGGGTGCCGAGGCTGGTCGTGTGGCTCGCTTGTTTCTAACGGCCAACGATCATGTCGTCGAACACGCTGCGCAATGAGTCCGCCTAGGCAAGCATGAGGGCCTACGACGAAGCACTCCGCATGCTCGAAATCCCCCCAACAATTTGGCCCTCACTTAGCATGCATCATCATGAGCTTCGCCGCCCACACCATCGAGCTTGTCTAGCCATATCCAAGCACATTATCCCACGATTATTCTCGCTCCGTTGCCCACGTTTTTCCCACCAATGACGCCTTGGCAGTAGGGGTGCCGAGGCTGGCCGTCTGGCTCGCTCGTTTTTAACGGCCGACAATCGTGTCGTCGATCGCACTGCATAATGAGTCCGCCTAGGCAAGCATGAGCGTCGAGATCCAACCCCACGTCAGCCGCCTCAAAGGCTTGCGAGGAAGCACTACGCATTCTCGAAATCCCCCCAACCATTTGGCTCTCGTGTAGCTTGCATCATCGTTAGCTTCGCCGCCCACACCATCGAGCCTGTCTAGCCAAATCCCAGCACATTATCCCACGATTATTCTCGCTTCGTTGCCCACATTTTTCCCACCAATGAGGCCTTTGTAGTTTGGGTGCCCAGGTTGGCCGTGTGGCTCGCTCATTGCTAACGGCCGGCAATCGTGTCATCGATCGTGCTGCGCAACGAGTCTGCCTAGGAAAGCATGAGCGTCGAGATCCAACCCAACGTGTGCCACCTCGAGGGCCTGTGACGAAGCACTCCGCATGCTCGAAATCCCCCCAACAATTTGGTCCTCACGTAGCATGCATCATCGTGAGCTTCGCCGCCCACACTATCGAGCTTGTCTAGCCACATCCCAGCTCGTTATCCGACGATTATTCTCGCTTCGTTGCCCACGTTTTTTCCCACTGATGAGGCCTTGGCAGTAGGGGTGCCCAGGCTGGCCGTGTGGCTCGCTCGTTGCTAATGGCTGATGATCATGTCCTCGATCGCGCTGCGCAACGAGTCTACCGAGGCAAGCCTGAGTGTCGAGATCCAACCCCACTTCTGTCGCCTCAAGGGCCTACGAAGAAGCACTCCGCATTCTCGAAACCCCCCCAACAATTTGGCCCTCGCGTAGCATGCATCATCGTGAGCTTCACCGCCCACACCATCGAGCTTTTCTAGCCATATCCCAGCTCATTATCCCATGATTATTCTCGCTTCGTTGCCCACGTTTTACCCATCGATGAGGCCTTTGTAGTTGGGGTGCCCAGGCTGGCCGTGTGGCTCGCTCATTGCAAACGGCTGGCGATTGTGTCGTCGATCGTGCTGCTCAACGAGTCCGCCTAGGCAAGCATGTGCGTCGAGATCCAACCCCACGTCTGCCACCTCGAGGGCATATGACGAAGCACTCCGCATACTCGAAATCCTCCCAACAATTTGGCCCTCGCGTAGCATGCATCATCGTGAGCTTCGCCGCCTACACCATCGAGCTTGTCTAGCCATATCCCCGCTCATTATCCCACGATTATTCTCGCTTCGTTACCGACATTTTTCCCACCGATAAGGCCTTGGGAGTAGGGGTACCCAGGCTGGCCATGTGGCTCTCTCGTTGCTAACGGACGACAATAGTGTGATCGATCACGCTGCACAACGAGTCCACCTAGGCAAGCTAAGCGTCGAGATCAAACCCCACGTCTGCCGCCTCGAGGGCCTGCGATGAAGCACTCCGCATGCTCGAAATCCCCCAACAATTTGGCCCTCACGTAGCTTGCATCACAATTAGCTTCACCCCCCACACCATCATGCTTGTCCAGCCACATCCCAGCTCATTATCGCACGATTATTCTCGCTTCGTTGCCCACGTTTTTCCCACCGATGAGGCCTTGGCAGCAAGGGTGCCCAGGCTGGCCGTGTGGCTCGCTAGTTGCTAACGGACGACGATACTGTCATCGATCACGCTGCACAACGAGTCCACCTAGGCAAGCCTGAGCGTCGAGATCAAACCCCACGTCTGCTGCCTCGAGGGCCCTACGAAGAAGCACTCCGCATTCTCTAAATCCCCCCAACGATTTGGCCCTTGCGTAGCATGCATCATCGTGAGCTTCGCCGCCCACACCATCGAGCTTTTCTAGCCATATCCCAGCTCATTATCCCATGATTATTCTCGCTTCGTTACCCACGTTTTTCCCACCAATGAGGCCTTGGCAGTAGGGGTGCCGAGGCTGGCCGTGTGGCTCGCTCGTTTCTAACGGTCGACGATCGTGTCGTCGATCGTGCTGTGCAACGAGTCTACCTAGGCGAGCATGAGCGTCGAGATCCAACCCCACATTTGCCGCCTCGAGGGCCTGCGACGAAGCACACCGCATTCTTGAAATCCCCCCAACAATTTGGCCCTCACGTAGCATGCATCATCGTTAGCTACGCCGCCCACACCATCGAGCTTGTCTAGCCACATCCCAGCTCATTATCTGACGATTATTCTCACTTTGTTGCCCACTTTTTTTCCCACTGATGAGGCCTTGGCAGTAGGGGTGCCCAGGCTAGCCGTGTGGCTCGCTCGTTGCTAACGGTCGATGATCATGTCTTCAATCGCGCTGCGCAACGAGTCCACCGAGGCAAGCCTGAGTGTCGAGATCCAACCCCACGTCTGCCGCCTCAAGGGCCTGCGAAGAAGCACTCCGCATTCTCGAAATCCCCCCAACGATTTGGCCTTCACGTAGCATCCATCATCGTGAGCTTCGCTGCCCACACCATCGAGCTTGTCTAGCCATATCCCAGCACATTATCCCACGATTATTCTCGCTTCGTTGCCCACGTTTTTCCCACCAATGAGGCCTTGGCAGTAGGGGTGCCGAGGCTAGCCGTGTGGCTCACTCGTTTCTAACGGTCGACGATCGTGTCGTCGAATGCGCTGCGCAATGAGTCCGCCTAGGCAAGCATGAGCGTCGAGATCCAACCTCACGTCTGCTGCTCCGAGGGCCTACGACGAAGCACTCCGCATGCTCGAAATTCCCCCAACAATTTGGCCCTCACGTAGCATGCATCATCGTGAGCTTCGCCGCCCACATCATCGAGCTTGTCTAGCCATATCCCAACATATTATCCCACGATTATTCTCGCTTCGTTGCCCACGTTTTTCCCACCAATGAGGCCTTGGGAGTAGGGGTGCCGAGGCTGGCCGTGTGGCTCACTCGTTTCTAACGGCCGACGATCGTGTCGTCGATCGCGCTGCGCAATGAGTCCGTCTAGGCAAGCATGAGCGTCGGGATCCAACCCCACGTCTGCCACCCCGAGGGCCTACGACGAAGCACTCCGCATGCTCGAAATCCCCCCAACAATTTGGCCCTCACGTAGCATGCATCATCGTGAGCTTCGCCGCCCACACCATCGAGCTTGTCTCGCCATATCCCAGCACATTGTCCCACGATTATTCTCGCTTCGTTGCCCACGTTTTTCGCACCAATGAGGCCTTGGCAGTAGGGGTGCCGAGGCTAGCCGTGTGGCTCAATCATTTCTAACGGCCGACGATCGTGTCGCGATCGCGCTGCATTAATGATCCGCCTAGGCAAGCATGAGCGTGATCCAACCCCACGTCTGCCGCCCCGAGGGCCTACGACGAAGCACTCCGCATGCTCGAAATCCCCCCAATATTTGGCCCTCACTTAGCATGCATCATCGTGAGCTTCGCCGCCCACACCATCGAGCTTGTCTAGCCATATCCAAGCACATTATCCCACGATTATTCTCGCTCGTTGCCCACGTTTTTCCCACCAATGAGGCCTTGGCAATGGAGGTGCCGAGGCTGGCCGTGTGGCTCGCTCGTTTCTAACGGCCGACGATCGTGTCGCCGATCGCGCTGCGCAATGAGTCCGCCTAGGCAAGCATGAGCGTCGAGATCCAACCTCACGTCTGCTGCCCCGAGGGCCTACGACGAAGCACTCCGCATGCTCGAAATCCCTCCAACGATTTGGCCCTCACGTAGCATGCATCATCGTGAGCTTCGCCGCCCACACCATCGAGCTTGTCTAGCCAAATCCTGGCACATTATCCCACGATTATTCTCGCTTCGTTGCCCACTTTTTTTCCACCAATGAGGCCTTGGCAGTAGGGGTGCCGAGGCTGGTCGTGTGGCTCGCTCGTTTCTAACGGCCGACGTTCATGTCGTCGATAGCACTGCGCAATGAGTCCGCCTAGGCAAGCATGAGCGTCGAGGTCCAACCCCACGTTTGCCGCCCCAAGGGCCTTCGATGAAGCACTCCGCATGCTCAAAATCCCCCAACAATTTGGCCCACACGTAGCATGCATCATCATGAGCTTCGCCGCCCACACCATCGAGCTTGTCTGGCCATATCCCAGCACATTATCCCACGATTATTCTCGCTTCGTTGCCCACGTTTTTCCCACCAATGAGGCCTTGGCAGTAGGGGTGCCGAGGCTGGCAGTGTGGCTCGCTCGTTTCTAACGGCCGACGATAGTGTCGTCGATCGCGCTGCGCAATGAGTCTGCCTAGGCAAGCATGAGCGTCGGATCCAACCCCACGTCTGCCGCCCCGAGGGCCTACGACGAAGCACTCCGCATGCTCGAAATCCCCCCAACAATTTGGCCCTCACGTAGCATGCATCATCGTGAGCTTCGCCGCCCACACCATCGAGCTTGTCTCGCCATATCCCAGCACATTGTCCCACGATTATTCTCGCTTCGTTGCCCACGTTTTTCGCACCAATGAGGCCTTGGCAGTAGGGGTGCCGAGGCTAGCCGTGTGGCTCACTCATTTCTAACGGCCGACGATCGTGTCGTCGATCGCGCTGCATAATGAGTCCGCCTAGGCAAGCATGAGCGTCGAGATCCAACCCCACGTCTGCCGCCCCGAGGGCCTACGATGAAGCACTCCGCATGCTCGAAATCCCCCCAACAATTTGGCCTTCACTTAGCATGCATCATCGTGAGCTTCGCCGCCCACACGATCGAGCTTGTCTAGCCATATCCCAGCACATTATCCCACGATTATTCTCGCTTCGTTGCCCACGTTTTTCCCACCAATGAGGCCTTAGCAGTAGGGGTGCCGAGGCTAGCCCTGTGGCTCGCTCGTTTCTAACGGCTGACGATCGTGTCGTCGATCGCGCTGCGCAATGAGTCCGCCTAGGCAAGCATGAGCGTCGAGATCCAACCCCACGTCTGCCACCCCGAGGGCCTACGACGAAGCACTCCGCATGCTCGAAATCCCCCCAACAATTTGGCCCTCACGTAGCATGCATCATCGTGAGCTTCGCCGCCCACACCATCGAGCTTGTCTCGCCATATCCCAACACATTGTCCCACGATTATTCTCGCTTCGTTGCCCATGTTTTTCGCACCAATGAGGCCTTGGCAGTAGGGGTGCCGAGGCTAGCCGTGTGGCTCACTCGTTTCTAACGGCCGACGATCGTGTCGTCGATCGCGCTGCATAATGAGTCCGCCTAGGCAAGCATGAGTGTCGAGATCCAACCCCACGTCAGCCGCCTCAAAGGCTTGCGAGGAAGCACTACGCATTCTCGAAATCCCCCCAACCATTTGGCTCTCGTGTAGCTTGCATCATCGTTAGCTTCGTCGCCCACACCATCGAGCCTGTCTAGCCAAATCCCAGCACATTATCCCACGATTATTCTCGCTTCGTTGCCCACATTTTTCCCACCAAAGAGGCCTTGGCAGTAGGGGTGCCGAGGCTGGCTGTGTGGCTCACTCGTTTCTAACGGCCGACGATAGTGTCGTCGATCGCGCTGCGCAATGAGTCCGCCTAGGCAAGCATGAGCGTCGAGATCCAACCCCACGTCTGCCGCCCCGAGGGCCTACGACGAAGCACTCCGCATGCTCGAAATTCCCCCAACAATTTGGCCCTCACGTAGCATGCATCATCGTGAGCTTCGCCGCCCACACCATCGAGCTTGTCTAGCCATATCCCAGCACATTATCCCACGATTATTCTCGCTTCGTTGCCCACGTTTTTCCACCAATGAGGCCTTGGCAATGGAGGTGCCGAGGCTGGCCGTGTGGCTCACTCGTTTCTAATGATCGACGATCGTGTCGTCGATCACGCTTCGCAATGAGTCCGCCTAGGCAAGCATGAGCGTCGAGATCCAACCCCACGTCTCCCACACCGAGGGCCTACGATGAAGCACTCCGCATGCTCGAAATCCCCCCAATAATTTGGCCCTCACGTAGCATGCATCATCGTGAGCTTCGTCGCCCACACCATCGAGCTTGTCTCGCCATATCCCAGCACATTGTCCCACGATTATTCTCGCTTCGTTGCCCACGTTTTTTGCACCAATGAGGCCTTGGCAGTAGGGGTGCCGAGGCTAGCCGTGTGGCTCACTCATTTCTAACGGCCGACGATCGTGCTGCATAATGAGTCCGCCTAGGCAAGCATGAGAGTCGAGATCCAACCCCACGTCAGCCGCCTCAAAGGCTTGCGAGGAAGCCCTACGCATTCTCGAAATCCTCCCAACCATTTGGCTCTCGTGTAGCTTGCATCATCGTTAGCTTCGTCGCCCACACCATCGAGCCTGTCTAGCCAAATCCCAGCACATTATCCCACGATTATTCTCGCTTCGTTGCCCACATTTTTCCCACCAATGAGGCCTTGGCAGTAGGGGTGCCGAGGCTGGCTGTGTGGCTCACTCGTTTCTAACGGCCGACGATCGTGTCATCGATCGCCCTGCACAATGAGTCCGCCTAGGCAAGCAAGAGCGTTGAGATCCAACCCCACGTCTGCCGCCCCGAGGGCCTACGACGAAGCACTCCGCATGCTTGAAATCCCTCCAACAATTTGGCCCTCACGTAGCATGCTTCATCGTGAGCTTCGCCGCCCACACCATCGAGCTTTTCTAGCCATATCCCAGCATATTATCCCACGATTATTCTCGCTTCGTTGCCCACGTTCTTCCCACCAACGAGGCCTTGGCAGTAGGGGTGCCGAGGCTGGCCGTCTGGCTCGCTCGTTTTTAACGGCTGACAATCGTGTCGTCGATCGCACTGCATAATGAGTCCGCCTAGGCAAGCATGAGCGTCGAGATCCAACCCCACGTCAGCCGCCTCAAAGGCTTGCGAGGAAGCACTACGCATTCTCGAAATCCCCCCAACCATTTGGCTCTCGTGTAGCATGCATCATCGTTAACTTCGCCGCCCACACCATCAAGCCTGTCTAGCCGAATCCTAGCACATTATCCCACGATTATTCTCGCTTCATTGCCCACATTTTTCCCACCAAAGAGGCCTTGGCAGTAGGGGTGCCGAGGCTGGCTGTGTGGCTCACTCGTTTCTAACGGTCGACGATAGTGTCGTCGATCGCGCTGCGCAATGAGTCCGCCTAGGCAAGCATGAGCGTCGAGATCCAACCCCACGTCTGCCGCCCCGAGGGCCTACGACGAAGCACTCCGCATGCTCGAAATTCCCCCAACAATTTGGCCCTCACGTAGCATGCATCATCGTGAGCTTCGCCGCCCACACCATCGAGCTTGTCTAGCCATATCCCAACATATTATCCCACGATTATTCTCGCTTCGTTGCCCACGTTTTTCCCACCAATGAGGCCTTGGGAGTGGGGGTGCCGAGGCTGGCCGTATGGCTCACTCGTTTCTAAAGGCCGACGATCGTGTCGTCGATCGCGCTGCGCAATGAGTCCGCCTAGGCAAGCATGAGCGTCGAGATCCAACCCCACGTCTGCCGCCTCAAGGGCCTGCGAGGAAGCACTACCCATTCTCGAAATCCCCCCAACCATTTGGCTCTCCTGTAGCATGCACCATCGTTAGCTTCGCCGCCCATACCATCGAGCTTGTCTAGCCACATCCCAGCTCATTATCCGACGATTATTCTCGCTTCATTACCCATGTTTTTTTCCCACTGATGAGGCCTTGGCAGTAGGGGTGCCGAGGCTAGCCGTGAAGCTCCCTCATTTCTAACGGCCGACGATCGTGTCGTCGATCGCGCTGCATAATGAGTCCGCCTAGGCAAGCATGAGCGTCGAGATCCAACCCCACGTCTGCCGCCTCAAGGGCCTCCGAGGAAGCACTACGCATTCTCGAAATCCCCCCAACCATTTTGCTCTCGTGTAGCATGCATCATCGTTAGCTTCGCCGCCCACACCATCGAGCTTGTCAAGCCAAATCCCAGCACATTATCCCATGATTATTCTCGCTTCGTTGCCCACGTTTTTCCCACCAATGAGGCCTTGGCAGTAGGGGTGCCGAGGCTGGCTGTGTGGCTCACTCGTTTCTAACGGCCGACGATCGTGTCATCGATCGCCCTGCACAATGAGTCCGCCTAGGCAAGCATGAGCGTCGAGATCCAACCCCACGTCTGCCGCCCCGAGGGCCTACGATGAAGCACTCCGCATGCTCGAAATCTCCCCAAAAATTTGGCCCAGACGTAGCATGCATCATCGTGAGCTTCGCCGCCCACACCATCGAGCTTGTCTAGCCATATCCCAGCATATTATCCCACGATTATTCTCGCTTCGTTGCCCACGTTTTTCCCACCAATGAGGCCTTAGCAGTAGGGGTGCCGAGGCTGGCCGTGTGGCTCGCTTGTTTCTAACGGCCGACGATCGTGTCGTCGATCGCTCTGCGCAATGTGTTCGCCTAGGCAAGCATGAGCGTCGAGATCCAACCCCACGTCTACCACCCCGAGGGCCTACGACGAAGCACTCCGCATGCTCGAAATCCCCCCAACAATTTGGCCCTCACGTGGCATGCATCATCGTGAGCTTCGCCGCCCATACCATCGAGCTTGTCTAGCCAAATCCCTGCACATTATCCCATGATTATTCTCGCTTCGTTGCCACCGTTTTCCCACCAATTAGGCCTTGGAAGTAGGGGTGCCGAAGGCTGGCCGCCTGGGCTCGCTCGTTTTTAAACAAAAATAATACCAAAATAACCTAATAACAGATACCAATAGGCCGACCGATCGTGTCGTCGATCGCGCTGCATAATGAGTCCGCCTAGGCAAGCATGAGTGTCGAGATCCAACCCCACATCTGCCGCCTCAAGGGCCTGCGAGGAAGCACTACGCATGCTCGAAATCCCCCTAACGATTTGGCCCTCAGGTAGCATGCATCATCGTGAGCTTCGTAGCCCACACCATCGAGCTTGTCTAGCCAAATCCTGGCACATTATCCCAGGATTATTCTCGCTTCGTTTCCCACGTTTTTACCACCAATGAGGGCTTGGCAGTAGGGGTGCCGAGGCTAGCCGTGTGGCTCACTCGTTTCTAACGGCCGACGATCGTGTCGTCGATCGCGCTGCGTAATGAGTTCGCCTAGGCAAGCAAGAGCGTCGAGATCCAACCCCACGTCTGCCACCCCGAGGGCCTACGACGAAGCACTCCGCATGCTCGAAATCCCCCCAACAATTTGGCCCTCACGTAGCATGCATCATCGTGAGCTTCGCCGCCCACACCATCGAGCTTGTCTCGCCATATCCAAGCACATTGTCCCACGATTATTCTCGCTTCGTTGCCCACGTTTTTCGCACCAATGAGGCCTTGGCAGTAGGGGTGCCGAGGCTAGCCGTGAGGCTCACTCATTTCTAACCGCCGACGATCGTGTCGTCGATCGCGCTGCATAATGAGTCCGCCTAGGCAAGCATGAGCGTCGAGATCCAACCCCACGTCTGCCACCTCAAGGGCCTGCGAGGAAGCACTACGCATGCTCGAAATCCCCCCAACGATTTGGCCCTCAGGTAGCATGCATCATCGTGAGCTTCGTAGCCCACACCATTGAGCTTGTCTGGCCAAATCCCGACATATTATCCCACGATTATTCTCGCTTCGTTGCCCACGTTTTTCCCACCAATGAGGCCTTGGCAGTAGGGCTGTCGAGGCTAGCTGTGTGGCTCACTCGATTCTAACGGTCGACGATCGTGTCGTCGAACGCGCTGCGCAATAAGTCTGCCTAGGCAAGCATGAGCGTCGAGATCCAACCTCAGGTATGCCGCCCCGAGGGCCTACGACGAAGCACTCCGCATGCTCGAAATCCCCCCAACGATTTGGCCCTCACGTAGCATGCATCATCGTGAGCTTCGCCGCCCACACCATCGAGCCTGTCTAGCCAAATCCCAGCACATTATCCCACGATTATTCTCGCTCCGTTGCCCACGTTTTTCCCACCAATAAGGCCTTGGCAGTAGGGGTGCCTAGGCTGGCCTTCTGGCTCGCTCATTTTTAATGGTCGACGATCGTGTCGTCGATCGCGCTGCGCAATGAGTCCGCCTAGGCAAGCATGAGCGCCGAGATCCAACCCCACGTCTGCCGCCCCGAGGGCCTACGACGAAGCACTCCGCATGCTCGAAATTCCCCCAACAATTTGGCCCTCACGTAGCATGCATCATCGTGAGCTTCGCCGCCCACACCATCGAGCTTGTCTAGCCATATCCCAACATATTATCCCACGATTATTCTCGCTTCGTTGCCCACGTTTTTCCCACCAATGAGGCCTTGGGAGTAGGGGTCCCGAGGCTGGCCGTGTGGCTCACTCGTTTCTAAAGGCCGACGATCGTGTCGTCGATCGCGCTGCGCAATGAGTCCGCCTAGGCAAGCATGAGCGTCGAGATCCAACCCCACGTCGGCCACACCGAGGGCCTACGATGAAGCACTCCGCATGCTCGAAATCCCCCCAACAATTTGGCCCTCACGTAGCATGCATCATCGTGAGCTTCGCCGCCCACACCAACGAGCTTGTCTCGCCATATCCCAGCACATTGTCCCACGATTATTCTCGCTTCGTTGCCCACGTTTTTTGCACCAATGAGGCCTTGGCAGTAGGGGTGCCGAGGCTAGCCGTGTGGCTCACTCATTTCTAACGGCCGACGATCGTGCTGCATAATGAGTCCGCCTAGGCAAGCATGAGAGTCGAGATCCAACCCCACGTCAGCCGCCTCAAAGGCTTGCGAGGAAGCCCTACGCATTCTCGAAATCCTCCCAACCATTTGGCTCTCGTGTAGCTTGCATCATCGTTAGATTCGTCGCCCACACCATCGAGCCTGTCTAGCCAAATCCCAGCACATTATCCCACGATTATTCTCGCTTCGTTGCCCACATTTTTCCCACCAATGAGGCCTTGGCAGTAGGGGTGCCGAGGCTGGCTGTGTGGCTCACTCGTTTCTAACGGCCGTCGATCGTGTCATCGATCGCCCTACGCAATGAGTCCGCCTAGGCAAGCATGAGCGTCGAGATCCAACCCCACGTCTGCCGCCCCGAGGGCCTACGACGAACCACTCCGCATGCTCGAAATCCCTCCAACAATTTGGCCCTCACGTAGCATGCTTCATCGTGAGCTTCGCCGCCCACACCATCGAGCTTGTCTAGCCGTATCCCAGCATATTATCCCACGATTATTCTCGCTTCGTTGCCCACGTTTTTCCCACCAATGAGGCCTTAGAAGTAGGGGTGCCGAGGCTGGCCGTGTGGCTCGCTTGTTTCTAACGGCCGACGATCGTGTCGTCGATCGCTCTGCGCAATGTGTTCGCCTAGGCAAGCATGAGCGTCGAGATCCAACCTCAGGTATGCCGCCCCGAGGGCCTACGACGAAGCACTCCGCATGCTCGAAATCCCCCCAACGATTTGGCCCTCACGTAGCATGCATCATCGTGAGCTTCGCAGCCCACACCATCGAGCTTGTCTGGCCAAATCCCGGCACATTATCCCATGATTATTCTCGCTTCGTTGCCCACGTTTTTCCCACCAATGAGGCCTTGGCAGTAGGGGTGCCGAGGCTGGTCGTGTGGCTCGCTCGTTTCTAACGGCCGACGATCGTGTCATCGATCGCGCTGCGCAATGAGTCCGGCTAGGCAAGCATGAGCGTCGAGATCCAACCCCACGTCTGCCACCCCGAGGGCCTACGACGAAGCACTCTGCATGCTCGAAATCCCCCCAACAATTTGGCCCTCACGTAGCATGCATCATCGTGAGCTTCGCCGCCCACACCATCGAGCTTGTCTAGCCATATCCCAGCACATTATCCCAAGATTATTCTCGCTCCGTTGCCCACGTTTTTCCCACCAATAAGGCCTTGGCAGTAGGGGTGCCAAGGCTGGCCTTCTGGCTCGCTCATTTTTAACGGCCGACGATCGTGTCGTCGATCGCGCTGCGCAATGAGTCCGCCTAGGCAAGCATGAGCGTCGAGATCCAACCCCACGTCTGCCGCCTCAAGGGCCTGCGAGGAAGCACTACGCATTCTCGAAATCCCCCCAACCATTTGGCTCTCATGTAGCATGCATCATCGTTAGCTTCGCCGCCCATACCATCGAGCTTGTCTAGCCACATCCCAGCTCATTATCCGACGATTATTCTCGCTTCATTACCCACGTTTTTTCCCACTGATGAGGCCTTGGCAGTAGGGGTGCCCAGGCTGGCCGTGTGGCTCGCTCGTTGCTGACGGTCGATGATCATGTCTTCGATCGCGCTGCGCAACGAGTCCACCGAGGCACGCTTGAGTGTCGAGATCCAACCCCACGTCTGCTGTCTCAAGGGCCTGCGAAGAAGCACTCCGCATGCTCGAAATCCCTCCAACAATTCGGCCCTCACGTAGCATGCATCATCGTGAGCTTCGCCGCCCACACCATCGAGCTTGTCTAGCCATATCCCAGCACATTATCCCACGATTGTTCTCGCTTCGTTGCCCACGTTTTTCCCACAAATGAGGCCTGGGCAGTAGGGGTGCCGAGGCTATCCATGTGGCTCACTCGTTTCTAACCGCCGACGATCGTGTCGTCGATCGTGCTGCGCAATGAGTCCGCCTAGGCAAGCATGAGCGTCGAGATCCAACCCCACGTCTGCCACCCCGAGGGCCTACGACGAAGCACTCCGCATGCTCGAAATCCCCCAACAATTTGGCCCTCACGTAGCATGCATCATCGTGAGCTCGCCGCCCACACCATCGAGCTTGTCTTGCCATATCCCAGCACATTGTCCCACGATTATTCTCGCTTCGTTGCCCCGTTTTTCGCACCAATGAGGCCTTGGCAGTAGGGGTGCCGAGGCTAGCCGTCTGGCTCGCTCGTTTTTAACGGCTGACAATCGTGTCGTCGATCGCACTGCATAATGAGTCCGCCTAGGCAAGCATGAGCGTCGAGATCCAACCCCACGTCAGCCGCCTCAAAGGCTTGCGAGGAAGCACTCCGCATGCTCGAAATCCCCCCAACAATTTGGCCCTCACGTAGCATGCATCATCGTGAGCTTCGCCGCCCACACCATCGAGCTTGTCTAGCCATATCCCAACATATTATCGCACGATTATTCTCGCTTCGTTGCCCACGTTTTTCCCACCAATGAGGCCTTGGCAGTAGGGGTGCCGAGGCTAGCCGTGTGGCTCACTCATTTCTAACGGCCGACGATCGTGTCGTCGATCGCGCTGCATAATGAGTCCGCCTAGGCAAGCATGAGCATCGAGATCCAACCCCACGTCAGCCGCCTCAAAGGCTTGCGAGGAAGCACTACGCATTCTCGAAATCCCCCCAACCATTTGGCTCTCGTGTAGCTTGCATCATCGTTAGCTTCGCCGCCCACACCATCGAGCCTGTCTAGCCAAATCCCAGCACATTATCCCACAATTATTCTCGCTTCGTTGCCCACATTTTTCCCACCAATGAGGCCTTGGCAGTAGGGGTGCCGAGGCTGGCTGTGTGGCTCACTCGTTTCTAACGGCCGACGATCGTGTCATCGATCGCCCTGCACAATGAGTCCGCCTAGGCAAGCATGAGCGTTGAGATCCAACCCCACGTCTGCCGCCCCGAGGGCCTACGACGAAGCACTCCGCATGCTCGAAATCCCTCCAACAATTTGGCCCTCACGTAGCATGCTTCATCGTGAGCTTCGCCGCCCACACCATCGAGCTTGTCTAGCCATATCCCAGCATATTAATCCACGATTATTCTCGCTTCGTTGCCCACGTTTTTCCCACCAACGAAGCCTTCGCAGTAGAGGTGCCGAGGCTGGCCGTGTGGCTCGCTCGTTTCTAACGGCCGACGATCGTGTCGTCGATCGCTCTGCGCAATGAGTTCGCCTAGGCAAGCATGAGCGTCGAGATCCAACCCCACGTCTACCACCCCGAGGGCCTACGACGAAGCACTCCACATGCTCGAAATCCCCCCAACAATTTGGCCCTCACGTAGCATGCATCATCGTGAGCTTCGTCGCCCACACCATCGAGCTTGTCTAGCAAAATCTCGGCACATTATCTCACGATTATTCTCGCTTCGTTGCCCACGTTTTTCCCACCAATGAGACCTTGGAAGCAGGGGTGCCGAGGTTGGCCGTGTGGCTCACTCGTTTCTAACAGCCGACGATCGTGTCGTCGATCGCGCTGCGCAATGAGTCCGCCTAGGCAAGCATGAGCGTCGAGATCCAACCCCACGTCTGCCGCCCCGAGGGCCTACGACGAAGCACTCCGCATGCTCGAAATCCCCCCAACGATTTGGCCCTTAAGTAGCATGCATCATCGTGAGCTGCGCAGCCCACACAATCGAGCTTGTCTAGCCATATCCCAGCATATTAACCCACGATTATTCTCGCTTCGTTGCCCACGTTTTTTCCACCAATGAAGCCTTGGCAGTAGCGGTGCCGAGGCTGGCCGTGTGGCTCGCTCGTTTCTAACGGCCGACGATCGTGTCATCGATCGCTCTGCGCAATGAGTTCGCCTAGGCAAGCATGAGCGTCGAGATCCAACCCCACGTCTACCACCCCGAGGGCCTACGACGAAGCACTCCGCATGCTCGAAATCCCCCCAACAATTTGGCCCTCACGTAGCATGCATCATCGTGAGCTTCGCCGCCCACACCATCGAGCTTGTCTAGCCATATCCAAGCACATTATCCCACGATTATTCTCGCTTCGTTGCCCACGTTTTTCCCACCAATGAGGCCTTGGCAGTAGGGGTGCCGAGGCTAGCCGTGTGGCTCACTCGTTTTTAACAGCCGACGATCGTGTCGTCGATCGCGCTGCGCAATGAGTCCGCCTAGGCAAGCATGAGCGTCGACATCCAGCCCCACGTCTGCCGCCCCGATGGCCTACGACGAAGCACTCCTCATGCTCGAAATCCCCCCAACAATTTGGCCCTCACGTAGCATGCATCATCGTGAGCTTCGCCGCCCACACCATCGAGCTTGTCTAGCCATATCCTAGCACATTATCCCACGATTATTCTCGCTTCATTGCCCACGTTTTTCCCACCAATAAGGCCTTGGCAGTAGGGGTGCCGAGGCTAGCCGTGTGGCTCACTCGTTTCTAACAGCCGACGATCGTGTCGTCGATCGCGCTGCGCAATGAGTCCGCCTAGGCAAGCATGAGCATCGACATCCAACCCCACGTCTGCCGCCTCGAGGGCCTACGACGAAGCACTCCGCATGCTCAAAATCCCCCCAATAATTTGGCCCTCACGTAGCATGCATCATCGTGAGCTTCGCCGCCCACACCATCGAGCTTGTCTAGCCATATCCCGGCACATTATCCCACGATTATTCTCGCTATGTTGCCCACGTTTTTCCCACCAATGAGGCCTTGGCAGTAGGGGTGCCGAGGCTGGCCGTCTGGCTCGCTCGTTTTTAACGGCCGACGATCGTGTCGTCGATCGCGCTGCATAATTAGTCCGCCTAGGCAAGCATGAGCATCGACATCCAACCCCACGTCTGCCGCCTCGAGGGCCTACGACGAAGCACTCCGCATGCTCAAAATCCCCCCAATAATTTGGCGCTCAGGTTGCATGCATCATCGTGAGCTTCGCAGCCCACACCATCGAGCTTGTCTAGCAAAATCTCGGCATATTATCGCACGATTATTCTCGCTTAGTTGCCCACGTTTTTCCCACCAATGAGGCCTTGGCAGCAGGGGTGCCGAGGTTGGCCGTGTGGCTCGCTCGTTTGTAACGGCCGACGATCGTGTCGTCGATCGCGCTGTGCAATGAGTCCGCCTAGGCAAGCATGTGCGTCGAGATCCAACCCCACGTCTGTCGCCCCGTGGGCCTACGACGAAGCACTCTGCATGCTCGAAATCCCCCCAATAATTTGGCCCTCACGTAGCATGCATCATCGTGAGCTTCGCCGCCCACACCATCTAGCTTGTCTAGCCATATCCCAGCACATTATCCCACGATTATTCTCGCTTCGTTGCCCACGTTTTTCCCACCAATGAGGCCTTGGCAGTAGGGGTGCCGAGGCTAGCCGTGTGGCTCACTCGTTTCTAACAGCCGACGATCGTGTCGTCGATCGTGCTGCGCAATGAGTCCGCCTAGGCAAGCATGAGCGTCGAGATCCAACCCCACATCTGCCGCCTCAAGGGCCTGTGAGGAAGCACTACGCATGCTCGAAATCCCCCTAACGATTTGGCCCTCAGGTAGCATGCATCATCGTGAGCTTCGCAGCCCACACCATCGAGCTTGTCTAACCAAATCCCGGCACATTATCCCATGATTATTCTCGCTTCGTTGCCCACGTTTTTCCCACCAATGAGGCCTTGGCAGTAGGGGTGCCGAGGCTAGCCGTCTGGCTCGCTCGTTTTTAACGGCCGACGATCGTGTCGTCGATCGCGCTGCATAATTAGTCCGCCTAGGCAAGCATGAGCGACGAGATCCAACCCCACGTCTGCCGCCTAAGGGCCTGCGAGGAAGCACTACGCATGCTCGAAATCCCCCCAACGATTTGGCCCTCAGGTAGCATGCATCATCGTGAGCTTCGCAGCCCACACCATCGAGCTTGTCTAGCAAAATCTAGGCACATTATCTCACGATTATTCTCGCTTCGTTGCCCACGTTTTTCCCACCAATGAGACCTTGGCAGTAGGGGTGCCGAGGCTAGCCGTGTGGCTCACTCGTTTCTAACAGTCGACGATCGTGTCGTCGATCGCGCTGCGCAATGAGTTCGCCTAGGCAAGCATGAGCATCGACATCCAACCCCACGTCTGCCGCCTCGAGGGCCTACGACGAAGCACTCCGCATGCTCGAAATCCCCCCAATAATTTGGCCCTCACGTAGCATGCATCATCGTGAGCTTCACCGCCCACACCATCGAGCTTGTCTAGCCATATCCCAGCACATTATCCCACGATTATTCTCGCTTCGTTGCCCACGTTTTCCCACCAATGAGGCCTTGGCAGTAGGGGTGCCGAGGCTGGCCGTCTGGCTCGCTCGTTTTTAACGGCCGACGATCGTGTCGCCGATCGCGCTGCGCAATGAGTCCGCCTAGGCAAGCATGAGCGTCGAGATCCAACCCCACGTCTGCCGCCCCGAGGGCCTACGACAAAGCACTCCGCATGCTCAAAATCCCCCCAACGATGTGGCCCTTAAGTAGCATGCATCATCGTGAGCTGCGCAGCCCACACCATCGAGCTTGTCTAGCCATATCCAAGCACATTATCCCACGATTATTCTCGCTTCGTTGCCCACATTTTTCCCACCAATGAGGCCTTGGAAATAGGGGTGCCGAGGCTAGCTGTGTGGCTCGCTCGTTTCTAACGGCCGACGATCGTGTCGTTGATCGCGCTGCGCAATGAGTCCGCCTAGGCAAGCATGAGCGTCGAGATCCAACCCCACGTCTGCCGCCCCGAGGGCCTACGACGAAGCAATCCGCATGCTCGAAATCCCTCCAATGATTTGGCCCTTAAGTAGCATGCATCATCGAGAGCTGCGCAGCCCACACCATCGAGCTTGTCTAGCCATATCCAAGAACATTATCCCACGATTATTCTCGCTTCGTTGCCCACGTTTTTCCCACCAATGAGGCCTTGGCAGTAGGGGTGCCGAGGCTAGCCGTGTGGCTCACTCGTTTCTAACAGCCGACGATCGTGTCGTCGATCGCGCTGCGCAATGAGTCCGCCTAGGCAAGCATGAGCGTCGAGATCCAACCCCACGTCTGCCGCCCCGAGGGCCTACGACGAAGCACTACGCATGCTCGAAATCCCCCCAACAATTTGGCCCTCACGTAGCATGCATCATCGTGAGCTTCGCCGCCCACACCATCGAGCTTGTCTAGCCATATCCCTGCACATTATCCCACGATTATTCTCGCTTCGTTGCCCACGTTTTTCCCACCAATGAGGCCTTGGCAGTAGGGGTGCCGAGGCTGGCCGTCTGGCTCGCTCGTTTTTACCGGCCGACGATCGTGTTATCGATCCCGCTGCATAATTAGTCCTCCTAGGCAAGCATGAGCGTCGAGATCCAACCCCACGTCTGCCGCCTCAAAGGCCTTCGAGGACGCACTACGCATGCTCGAAATCCCCCCAACGATTTAGCCCTCAGGTAGCATGCATCATCGTGAGCTTCGCAGCCTACACCATCGAGCTTGTCTAGCAACATCTCGTTACATTATCTCATGATTATTCTCGCTTCGTTGCCCACGTTTTTCCCACCAATGAGGCCTTGGCAGCCGGGGTGCCGAGGTTGGCCGTGTGGCTCGCTCGTTTGTAACGGCTGACGATCGTGTCGTTGATCGCGCTGCGCAATGAGTCCGCCTAGGCAAGAATGAGCGTCAAGATCCAACCCCACGTCTGCCGCCCCGAGGGCCTACGACGAAGCACTCCGCATGCTCGAAATCCCCCCAACAATTTGGCCCTCAGGTAGCATGCATCATCGTGAGCTTCGCAGCCCTCACCATCGAGCTTGTCTAGCAAAATCCCAGCACATTATCCCACAATTATTCTCGCTTCGTTGCCAACATTTTTCCCACTAATGAGGCCTTGGCAGTAGGGGTGCCGAGGCGGGCCGTCTGGCTCGCTCGTTTTTAATGGACGACGATCGTGTGGTCGATCGCGCTGCGTAATGAGTCCGCCTAGGCAAGCATGAGCGTCGAGATCCAACCCCACGTCTGCCGCCTCAAGGGCCTGCGAGGAAGCAATACGCATGCTCGAAATCCCCCCAACAATTTGGCCCTCAGGTAGCATGCATCATCGTGAGCTTCGCAGCCCACGCCATCGAGCTTGTCTAGCAAAATCCCAGCACAATATCCCATGATTATTCTCGCTTCGTTTCCCACGTTTTTCCCACCAATGAGGCCTTGGCAGTAGGGGTGCCGAGGCTGGCCGTGTGGCTCGCTCGTTTCTAACGGCCGACTATCGTGTCGTCGACCGCGCTGCGCAAAGAGTCCGCCTAGGCAAGAATGAGCGTCGAGATCCAACCCCACGTCTGCCGCCCCGAGGGCCTACGACGAAGCACTCCGCATGCTCGAAATCCCCCCAACAATTTGGCCCTCACGTAGCATGCATCATCGTGAGCTTCGCTGCCCATACCATCGAGCTTGTCTAGCCATATCCCAGCACATTATCCAACGATTATTCTCGCTTCGTTGCCCACGTTTTTCCCACCAATGAGGCCTTGGCAGTAGTGGTGCCGAGGCTAGCCGTGTGGCTCACTCGTTTCTAACGGTCGACGATCGTGTCATCGAACGCGCTGTGCAATGAGTCCGCCTAGGCAAGCATGAGCGTCGAGATCCATCCCCACGTCTGCTGCCCCGAGGGTCTACGACGAAGCACTCCGCATGCTCGAAATCCCCCCAACAATTTGGCCCTCACGTAGCATGCATCATCGTGAGCTTCGCCCCCCACACCATCGAGCTTGTCTTGCCATATCGCAGCACATTATCCCACGATTATTCTCGCTTCGTTGCCCACGTTTTTCCCACCAATGAGGCCTTGGCAGTAGTGGTGCCGAGGCTAGCCGTGTGGCTCACTTGTTTCTAACGGTCGACGATCGTGTCGTCGATCGCGCTGCGTAATGAGTCCACCTAGGCAAGCATGAGCGTCGAGATCCAACCCCACGTCTGTCGCCCCGAGGGCCTACGACGAAGCACTCCGCATGCTCGAAATCCCCCCAAAAATTTGGCCCTCACGTAGCATGCATCATCGTGAGCTTCGCTGCCCAGACTATCGAGCTTGTCTAGCCATATCCCAGCACATTATCCCACGATTATTCTCGCTTCGTTGCCCACGTTTTTCCCACCAATGAGGCCTTAACAGTAGTGGTGCCGAGGCTAGCCGTGTGGCTCACTTGTTTCTAACGGTCGACGATCGTGTCGTCGATCGCGCTGCGCAATGAGTCCGCCTAGGCAAGCATGAGCGTCGAGATCCAACCCCACGTCTGCCGCCTCAAGGGCCTACGAGGAAGCACTACGCATTCTCGAAATCCCCTCAGCCATTTGGCTCTCGTGTAGCATGCATCATCGTTAGCTTCGCCGCCCACACCATCGAGCTTGTCTAGCCAAATCCCAGCACATTATCCCAGGATTATTCTCGCTTGGTTGCCCACGTTTTTCCCACCAATGAGGCCTTGGCAGTAGGGGTGCCGAGGCTGGCTGTGTGGCTCGCTCGTTTTTAACGGTCGACGATCGTGTCATCGAACGCGCTGCGCAATGAGTCCGCCTAGGCAAGAATGAGCGTCGAGATCCAACCCCACGTCTGCTGCCCCGAGGGCCTTCGACGAAGCACTCCGCTTGCTCGAAATCCCCCCAACAATTTGGCCCTCACGTAGCATGCATCATCGTGAGCTTCGCTGCCCATACCATCGAGCTTGTCTAGCCATATCCCAGCACATTATCCTACGATTATTCTCGCTTCGTTGCCCACGTTTTTCCCACCAATGAGGCCTTAACAGTAGTGGTGCCGAGGCTAGCCGTGTGGCTCACTTGTTTCTAACGGTCGACGATCGTGTCGTCGATCGCGCTGCGCAATGAGTCCGCCTAGGCAAGCATGAGCGTCGAGATCCAACCCCACGTCTGCCGCCTCAAGGGCCTACGAGGAAGCACTACGCATTCTCGAAATCCCCCCAACCAATTGCCTCTCGTGTAGCATGCATCATCGTTAGCTTCGCCGCCCACACCATCGAGCTTGTCTAGCCAAATCCTAGCACATTATCCCACGATTATTGTCCCTTCGTTGCCCACGTTTTTCCCACCAATGAGGCCTTGGCAATAGGGGTGCTGAGGCTGGCCATGTGGCTCGCTCGTTTCTAACGGTCGACAATCTTGTCGTCGATCGCGCTGCGCAATGAGTCCGCCTAGGCAAGCATGAGCGTCGAGATCCAACCCCTTGTCTGCCGCCCCGAGGGTCTACGACGAAGCACTCCGCATGCTCGAAATCCCCCCAACAATTTGGCCCTCACGTAGCATGCATCATCGTGAGCTTCGCCGCCCACACCATCGAGCTTGTCAAGCCATATCCCAGCACATTATCCCACGATTATTCTCGCTTCGTTGCCCACGTTTTTTCCACCAATGAGGCCTTGGCAGTAGGGGTGCAGAGGCTGGCCGTGTGGCTCACTTGTTTCTAACGGTCGACGATCGTGTCGTCGATTGCGCTGCGCAATGAGTCTGCCTAGGCAAGCATGAGCGTCGAGATCCAACCCCACGTCTGTCGCCCCGAGGGCCTACGACGAAGCACTCCGCATGGTTAAAATCCCCCCAACAATTTGGCCCTCACGTAGCATGCATCATCGTGAGCTTCGCTGCCCATACCATCGAGCTTGTCTAGCCATATCCCAGCACATTATCCCACGATTATTCTCGCTTCGTTGCCCACGTTTTTCCCACCAATGAGGCCTTGGCAGTAGGGGTGCCGAGGCTGGCCGTCTGGCACGCTCGTTTTTAACGGCCGACGATCGTGTCGTCGATCGCGCTGCATAATTAGTCCGCCTAGGCAAGCATGAGCGACGAGATCCAACCCCACGTCTGCCGCCTAAGGGCCTGCGAGGAAGCACTACGCATGCTCGAAATCCCCCCAACGATTTGGCCCTCAGGTAGCATGCATCATCGTGAGCTTCGCAGCCCACACCATCGAGCTTGTCTAGCAAAATCTAGGCACATTATCTCACGATTATTCTCGCTTCGTTGCCCACGTTTTTCCCACCAATGAGACCTTGGCAGTAGGGGTGCCGAGGTTAGCCGTGTGGCTCACTCGTTTCTAACAGTCGACGATCGTGTCGTCGATCGCGCTGCGCAATGAGTTCGCCTAGGCAAGCATGAGCATCGACATCCAACCCCACGTCTGCCGCCTCGAGGGCCTACGACGAAGCACTCCGCATGCTCGAAATCCCCCCAATAATTTGGCCCTCACATAGCATGCATCATCGTGAGCTTCGCCGCCCACACCATCGAGCTTGTCTAGCCATATCCCAGCACATTATCCCACGATTATTCTCGCTTCGTTGCCCACGTTTTCCCACCAATGAGGCCTTGGCAGTAGGGGTGCCGAGGCTGGCCGTCTGGCTCGCTCGTTTTTAACGGCCGACGATCGTGTCGTCGATCGCGCTGCATAATGAGTCCGCCTAGGCAACCATGAGCGTCGAGATCCAACCCCACGTCTGCCGCCCCGAGGGCCTACGAGGAAGCGCTCTGCATGCTTGAAATCCCCCCAACATTTTGGCATTCACGTAGCATGCATCATCGTGAGCTTCGCCGCCCACACCATCGAGCTTGTCTAGCCATATCCCAGCACATTATCCCACGATTATTCTCGTTTCGTTGCCAACATTTTTCCCACCAATGAGGCCTTGTCAGTAGGGGTGCCGAAGCTGGCTGTGTGGCTCGCTCGTTTCTAACGGCCGACGATCGTGTCGTCGATCGCGCTGCGCAATGAGTCCGCCTAGGCAAGCATGAGCATCGACATCCAACCCCACGTCTGCCGCCTCGAGGGCCTACGAAGAAGCACTCCGCATGCTCGAAATCCCCCCAATAATTTGGCCCTCACGTAGCATGCATCATCGTGAGCTTCGCCGCCCACACCATCGAGCTTGTCTAGCCATATCCCTGCACATTATCCCACGATTATTCTCGCTTCGTTGCCCACGTTTTTCCCACCAATGAGGCCTTGGCAGTAGGGGTGCCGAGGCTGGCCGTCTGGCTCGCTCGTTTTTAACGGCCGACGATCGTGTTATCGATCCCGCTGCATAATTAGTCCTCCTAGGCAAGCATGAGCGTCGAGATCCAACCCCACGTCTGCCGCCTCAAAGGCCTTCGAGGACGCACTACGCATGCTCGAAATCCCCCCAACGATTTAGCCCTCAGGTAGCATGCATCATCGTGAGCTTCGCAGCCTACACCATCGAGCTTGTCTAGCAACATCTCGTTACATTATCTCATGATTATTCTCGCTTCGTTGCCCACGTTTTTCCCACCAATGAGGCCTTGGCAGTAGGGGTGCCGAGGCTGGCCGTGTGGCTCGCTCGTTTCTAACGGCCGACTATCGTGTCGTCGACCGCGCTGCGCAAAGAGTCCGCCTAGGCAAGAATGAGCGTCGAGATCCAACCCCACGTCTGCCGCCCCGAGGGCCTACGACGAAGCACTCCGCATGCTCGAAATCCCCCCAACAATTTGGCCCTCACGTACCATGCATCATCGTGAGCTTAGCCGCCCACACCATCGAGCTTGTCTTGCCATATCCCAGCACATTATCCCACGATTATTCTCGCTTCGTTGCCCACGTTTTTCCCACCAATGAGGCCTTGGCAGTAGTGGTGCCGAGGCTAGCCGTGTGGCTCACTCGTTTCTAACGGTCGACGATCGTGTCATCGAACGCGCTGTGCAATGAGTCCGCCTAGGCAAGCATGAGCGTCGAGATCCATCCCCACGTCTGCTGCCCCGAGGGTCTACGACGAAGCACTCCGCATGCTCGAAATCCCCCCAACAATTTGGCCCTCACGTAGCATGCATCATCGTGAGCTTCGCCACCCACACCATCGAGCTTGTCTAGCCATATCCCAGCACATTATCCCACGATTATTCTCGCTTCGTTGCCCACGTTTTTCCCACCAATGAGGCCTTAACAGTAGTGGTGCCGAGGCTAGCCGTGTGGCTCACTTGTTTCTAACGGTCGACGATCGTGTCGTCGATTGCGCTGCGCAATGAGTCTGCCTAGGCAAGCATGAGCGTCGAGATCCAACCCCACGTCTGTCGCCCCGAGGGCCTACGACGAAGCACTCCGCATGCTTGAAATCCCCCCAATAATTTGGCCCTCACGTAGCATGCATCATCGTGAGATTCGCCGCCCACACCATCGAGCTTGTCTAGCCATATCCCAGCACATTATCCCACGATTATTCTCGCTTCGTTGCCCACCTTTTTCCCACCAATGAGGCCTTGGCAGTAAGGGTGCCGAGGCTAGCCATGTGGCTCACTCATTTCTAACGGCCGACGATCGTGTCGTCGATCGCGTTGCGCAATGAGTCCACCTAGGCAAGCATGAGCGTCAGATCCAACCCCACATCTGCCGCCTCAAGGGCCTGCGAGGAAGCACTACGCATTCTCGAAATCCCCCTAACCATTTGGCTCTCGTGTAGCATGCATCATCGTTAGCTTCGCTGCCCACACCATCGAGCTTGTCTAGCCATATCCCAGCACATTATCCCACGATTATTCTCGCTTCGTTGCCCACGTTTTTCCCACCAATGAGGCCTTGGCAGTAGGGGTGCCGAGGCTGGCTGTGTGGCTCGCTCGTTTCTAACGGTCGACGATCGTGTCATCGAACGCGCTGCGCAATGAGTCCGCCTAGGCAAGAATGAGCGTCGAGATCCAACCCCACGTCTGCTGCCCCGAGGGCCTTCGACGAAGCACTCCGCTTGCTCGAAATCCCCCCAACAATTTGGCCCTCACGTAGCATGCATCATCGTGAGCTTCGCTGCCCATACCATCGAGCTTGTCTAGCCATATCCCAGCACATTATCCTACGATTATTCTCGCTTCGTTGCCCACGTTTTTCCCACCAATGAGGCCTTAACAGTAGTGGTGCCGAGGCTAGCCGTGTGGCTCACTTGTTTCTAACGGTCGACGATCGTGTCGTCGATCGCGCTGCGCAATGAGTCCGCCTAGGCAAGCATGAGCGTCGAGATCCAACCCCACGTCTGCCGCCTCAAGGGCCTACGAGGAAGCACTACGCATTCTCGAAATCCCCCCAACCAATTGCCTCTCGTGTAGCATGCATCATCGTTAGCTTCGCCGCCCACACCATCGAGCTTGTCTAGCCAAATCCCAGCACATTATCCCACGATTATTGTCGCTTCGTTGCCCACGTTTTTCCCACCAATGAGGCCTTGGCAATAGGGGTGCTGAGGCTGGCCATGTGGCTCGCTCGTTTCTAACGGTCGACAATCTTGTCGTCGATCGCGCTGCGCAATGAGTCCGCCTAGGCAAGCATGAGCGTCGAGATCCAACCCCTTGTCTGCCGCCCCGAGGGTCTACGACGAAGCACTCCGCATGCTCGAAATCCCCCCAACAATTTGGCCCTCACGTAGCATGCATCATCGTGAGCTTCGCCGCCCACACCATCGAGCTTGTCAAGCCATATCCCAGCACATTATCCCACGATTATTCTCGCTTCGTTGCCCACGTTTTTCCCACCAATGAGGCCTTGGCAGTAGGGGTGCAGAGGCTGGCCGTGTGGCTCACTTGTTTCTAACGGTCGACGATCGTGTCCTCGATTGCGCTGCGCAATGAGTCTGCCTAGGCAAGCATGAGCGTCGAGATCCAACCCCACGTCTGTCGCCCCGAGGGCCTACGACGAAGCACTCCGCATGCTCGAAATCCCCCCAACAATTTGGCCCTCACGTAGCATGCATCATCGTGAGCTTCGCCGCCCACACCATCGAGCTTGTCTAGCCAAATCCCAGCACATTATCCCACGATTATTCTCGCTTCGTTGCCCACGTTTTTCCCACCAATGAGGCCTTGGCAGTAGTGGTGCCGAGGCTAGCCGTGTGGCTCACTCGTTTCTAACGGTCGACGATCGTGTCATCGAACGCGCTGCGTAATGAGTCCGCCTAGGCAAGCATGAGCGTCGAGATCCAACCCCACGTCTGTCGCCCCGAGGGCCTACGACGAAGCACTCCGCATGCTCGAAATCCCCCCAAAAATTTGGCCCTCACGTAGCATGCATCATCGTGAGCTTCGCTGCCCATGCCATCGAGCTTGTCTAGCCATATCCCAGTACATTATCCCACGATTATTCTCGCTTCGTTGCCCACGTTTTTCCCACCAATGAGGCCTTAACAGTAGTGGTGCCGAGGCTAGCCGTGTGGCTCACTTGTTTCTAACGGTCGACGATCGTGTCGTCGATCGCGCTGCGCAATGAGTCCGCCTAGGCAAGCATGAGCGTCGAGATCCAACCCCACGTCTGCCGCCTCAAGGGCCTACGAGGAAGCACTACGCATTCTCGAAATCCCCCCAATTTGGCTCTCGTGTAGCATGCATCATCGTTAGCTTCGCCGCCCACACCATCGAGCTTGTCTAGCCAAATCCCAGCACATTATCCCAGGATTATTCTCGCTTCGTTGCCCACGTTTTTCCCACCAATGAGGCCTTGGCAGTAGGGGTGCCGAGGCTGGCTGTGTGGCTCGCTCGTTTCTAACGGTCGACGATCGTGTCATCGAACGCGCTGCGCAATGAGTCCGCCTAGGCAAGCATGAGCGTCGAGATCCAACCCCACGTCTGCCGCCCCGAGGGCCTACGACGAAGCACTCCGCATGCTCGAAATCCCCCCAACAATTTGGCCCTCACGTAGCATGCATCATCGTGAGCTTCGCCGCCCACACCATCGAGCTTGTCTAGCCAAATCCCAGCACCTTATCCCTCGATTATTCTCGCTTCGTTGCCCACGTTTTTCCCACCAATGAGGCCTTGGCAGTAGTGGTGCCGAGGCTAGCCGTGTGGCTCACTTGTTTCTAACGGTCGACGATCGTGTCGTCGATCGCGCTGCGCAATGAGTCCGCCTAGGCAAGCATGAGCGTCGAGATCCAACCCCACGTCTGCCGCCTCAGGGGCCTACGAGGAAGCACTACGCATTCTCGAAATCCCCCCAACCATTTGCTCCTCGTGTAGCATGCATCATCGTGAGCTTCGCCGCCCACACCATCGAGCTTGTCTAGCCAAATCCCAGCACATTATCCCACGATTATTCTCGCTTTGTTGCCCACGTTTTTCCCACCAATGAGGCCTTGGCAATAGGGGTGCTGAGGCTGGCCATGTGGCTCGCTCGTTTCTAACGGTCGACGATCGTGTCGTCGATCGCGCTGCGCAATGAGTCCGCCTAGGCAAGCATGAGCGTCGAGATCCAACCCCACGTCTGCCGCCCCGAGGGTCTACGACGAAGCACTCCGCATGCTCGAAATCCCCCCAACAATTTGGCCCTCACGTAGCATGCATCATCGTGAGCTTCGCCGCCCACACCATCGAGCTTGTCAAGCCATATCCCAGCACATTATCCCACGATTATTCTCGCTTCGTTGCCCACGTTTTTTCCACCAATGAGGCCTTGGCAGTAGGGGTGCAGAGGCTGGCCGTGTGGCTCACTTGTTTCTAACGGTCGACGATCGTGTCGTCGATTGCGCTGCGCAATGAGTCTGCCTAGGCAAGCATGAGCGTCGAGATCCAACCCCACGTCTGCAACCCCGAGGGCCTACGACGAAGCACTCCGCATGGTTGAAATCCCCCCAACAATTTGGCCCTCACGTAGCATGCATCATCGTGAGCTTCGCTGCCCATACCATCGAGCTTGTCTAGCCATATCCCAGCACATTATCCCACGATTATTCTCGCTTCGTTGCCCACGTTTTTCCCACCAATAAGGCCTTGGCAGTAGGGGTGCCGAGGCTGGCCGTCTGGCTCGCTCGTTTTTAAAGGCCGACGATCGTGTCGTCGATCGCACTGCGCAATGAGTCCGCCTAGGAAAGCATGAGCGTCGAGATCCAACCCCACGTCTGTCGCCCCGAGGGCCTACGACGAAGCACTCCGCATGCTCGAAATCCCCCCAACAATTTGGCCCTCACGTAGCATGCATCATCGTGAGCTTCGCCGCCCACACCATCGAGCTTGTCTAGCCATATCCCAGCACATTATCCCACGATTATTCTCGCTTCGTTGCCCACGTTTTTCCCACCAATGAGGCCTTGGCAGTAGGGGTGCCGAGGCTGGCGGTCTGGCTCGCTCGTTTTTAACGACCGACGATCGTGTCGTCGATCGCTCTGTATAATGAGTCCGCCTAGGCAAGCATGAGCGTCGAGATCCAACCCCACGTCTGCCGCCTCAAGGGCCTACGAGGAAGCACTACGCATTCTCGAAATCCCCGCAGCCATTTGGCTCTCGTGTAGCATGCATCATCGTTAGCTTCGCCGCCCACACCATCGAGCTTGTCTAGCCAAATCCCAGCACATTATCCCAGGATTATTCTCGCTTGGTTGTCCACGTTTTTCCCACCAATGAGGCCTTGGCAGTAGGGGTGCCGAGCCTGGCTGTGTGGCTCGCTCGTTTCTAACGGTCGACGATCGTGTCGTCGATCGCGCTGCGCAATGAGTCCGCCTAGGCAAGCATGATCGTCGAGATCCAACTCCACGTCTGCCGCCCCGAGGGCCTTCGACGAAGCACTCCGCATGCTGCAAATCCCCCCAATAATTTGGCCCTCACGTAGCATGCATCATCGTGAGCTTCGCCGCCCACACCATCGAGCTTGTCTAGCCATATCCCAGAACATTATCCCACGATTATTCTCGCTTCGTTGCCAACGTTTTTCCCACCAATGAGGCCTTGGCAGTAGGGGTGCCGAGGCTGGTCGTCTGGCACGATCGTGTCGTCGATCGCGCTGCACAATGAGTCCGCCTAGGCAAGCATGAGCGTCGAGATCCAACCCCACGTCTGCCGCCCCGACGGCCTACGACGAAGAACTCCGCATGCTCGAAATCCCCCCAACAATTTGGCTCTCACGTAGCATGCATCATCGTGAGCCTCGCCGCCCACACCATCGAGCTTATCTAGCCATATCCCAGGACATTATCCCACGATTATTCTCGCTTCGTTGCCCACGTTTTTCCCACCAATGAGGCCTTGGCAGTAGGGGCACCGAGACTGGCCGTCTGACTTGCTCGTTTTTAACGGTCGACGATCGTGTCGTCGATCGCGGTGCATAATGAGTCCGCCTAGGCAAGCATGAGCGTCGAGATCCAACCCCACGTCTGCTGCCTCAAGGGCCTGCGAGGAAGCACTATGCATTCTCGAAATCCCCCCAACAATTTGGCTCTCGTGTAGCATGCATCATCGTAAGCTTCGCCGCCCACACCATCGAGCTTGTCTAGCCATATCCCAGCACATTATCCCATGATTATTCTCGCTTCGTTGCCCACGTTTTTCCCACCAATGAGGCCTGGGCAGTAGGGGTGCCGAGGCTGGCCGTCTGGCTCGCTCGTTTTTAACGGCCGACGATCGTGTCGTCGATCGCGCTGCATAATGACTCCGCCTAGGCAAGCATGAGCGTCGAGATCCAACCCCACGTCTGCTGCCTCAAGGGCCTGCGAGGAAGCAGTACGCATTCTCGAAATCCCCCCAGCCATTTGGCTCTCGTGTAGCATGCATCATCGTTAGCTTCGCCGCCCACACCATCGAGCTTGTCTAGCCAAATCCCAGCACATTATCCCAGGATTATTCTCGCTTGGTTGCCCACGTTTTTCCCACCAATGAGGCCTTGGCAGTAGGGGTGCCGAGGCTGGCTGTGTGGCTCGCTCGTTTTTAACGGTCGACGATCGTGTCATCGAACGCGCTGCGCAATGAGTCCGCCTAGGCAAGAATGAGCGTCGAGATCCAACCCCACGTCTGCTGCCCCGAGGGCCTTCGACGAAGCACTCCGCATGCTCGAAATCCCCCCAACAATTTGGCCCTCACGTAGCATGCATCATCGTGAGCTTCGCTGCCCATACCATCGAGCTTGTCTAGCCATATCCCAGCACATTATCCTACGATTATTCTCGCTTCGTTGCCCACGTTTTTCCCACCAATGAGGCCTTAACAGTAGTGGTGCCGAGGCTAGCCGTGTGGCTCACTTGTTTCTAACGGTCGACGATCGTGTCGTCGATCGCGCTGCGCAATGAGTCCGCCTAGGCAAGCATGAGCGCCGAGATCCAACCCCACGTCTGCCGCCCCGAGGGTCTACGACGAAGCACTCCGCATGCTCGAAATCCCCCCAACAATTTGGCCCTCACGTAGCATGCATCATCGTGAGCTTCGCCGCCCACACCATCGAGCTTGTCAAGCCATATCCCAGCACATTATCCCACGATTATTCTCGCTTCGTTGCCCACGTTTTTTCCACCAATGAGGCCTTGGCAGTAGGGGTGCAGAGGCTGGCCGTGTGGCTCACTTGTTTCTAACGGTCGACGATCGTGTCGTCGATTGCGCTGCGCAATGAGTCTGCCTAGGCAAGCATGAGCGTCGAGATCCAACCCCACGTCTGTCGCCCCGAGGGCCTACGACGAAGCACTCCGCATGGTTAAAATCCCCCCAACAATTTGGCCCTCACGTAGCATGCATCATCGTGAGCTTCGCTGCCCATACCATCGAGCTTGTCTAGCCATATCCCAGCACATTATCCCACGATTATTCTCGCTTCGTTGCCCACGTTTTTCCCACCAATAAGGCCTTGGCAGTAGGGGTGCCGAGGCTGGCCGTCTGGCTCGCTCGTTTTAAAAGGCCGACGATCGTGTCGTCGATCGCACTGCGCAATGAGTCCGCCTAGGAAAGCATGAGCGTCGAGATCCAACCCCACGTCTGTCGCCCCGAGGGCCTACGACGAAGCACTCCGCATGCTCGAAATCCCCCCAACAATTTGGCCCTCACGTAGCATGCATCATCGTGAGCTTCGCCGCCCACACCATCGAGCTTGTCTAGCCATATCCCAGCACATTATCCCACGATTATTCTCGCTTCGTTGCCCACGTTTTTCCCACCAATGAGGCCTTAGCAGTAGGGGTGCCGAGGCTGGCGGTCTGGCTCGCTCGTTTTTAACGACCGACGATCGTGTCGTCGATCGCGCTGCTCAATGAGTCCGCCTAGGCAAGCATGAGCGTCGAGATCCAACCCCACGTCTGCCGCCTCAAGGGCCTGCGAAGGAAGCACTACGCATTCTCGAAATCCCCCCAACCATTTGGCTCTCGTGTAGCATGCATCATCGTTAGCTTCGCCGCCCACACCATCGAGCTTGTCTAGCAAAATCCCAGCACATTATCCCACGATTATTCTCGCTTCGTTGCCCACGTTTTTCCCACCAATGAGGCCTTGGCAGTAGGGGTGCCGAGGCTGGCCGTGTGGCTCGCTCGTTTCTAACGGTCGACGATCGTGTCGTCGATCGCGCTGCGCAATGAGTCCGCCTAGGCAAGCATGATCGTCGAGATCCAACCCCAAGTCTGCCGCCCCGAGGGCCTACGATGAAGAACTCCGCATGCTCGAAATCCCCCCAACAATTTGGCCCTCACGTTGCATGCATCATCGTGAGCTTCGCCGCCCACACCATCGAGCTTGTATAGCCATATCCCAACACATTATCCGAAGATTATTCTCGCTTCGTTGCCCACGTTTTTCCCACCAATGAGGCCTTGGCAGTAGGGGTGCCGAGGCTGGCCGTCTGGCTCGCTCGTTTCTAACGGCCGACGATCGTGTCGTCGATCGCGCTCCGCAATGAGTCCGCCTAGGCAAGCATGAGCGTCGAGATCCAACCCCACGTCTGCCGCCCCGACGGCCTACGACGAAGCACTCCGCATGCTCGAAATCCCCCCAACAATTTGGCTCTCACGTAGCATGCATCATCGTGAGCCTCGCCGCCCACACCATCGAGCTTGTCTAGCCATATCCCAGGAAATTATCCCACGATTATTCTCGCTTCATTGCCCACGTTTTTCCCACCAATGAGGCCTTGGCAGTAGGGGCGCCGAGACTGGCCGTCTGACTTGCTCGTTTTTAACGGCCGACGATCGTGTCGTCGATCGCGCTGCATAATGAGTCCGCCTAGGCAAGCATGAGCGTCGAGATCCAACCCCACGTCTGCTGCCTCAAGGGCCTGCAAGGAAGCACTATGCATTCTCGAAATCCCCCCAACCATTTGGCTCTCGTGTAGCATGCATCATCGTAAGCTTCGCCGCCCACACCATCGAGCTTGTCTAGCCATATCCCAGCACATTATCCCATGATTATTCTCGCTTCGTTGCCCACGTTTTTCCCACCAATGAGGCCTGGGCAGTAGGGGTGCCGAGGCTGGCCGTCTGGCTCGCTCGTTTTTAACGGCCGACGATCGTGTCGTCGATCGCGCTGCATAATGAGTCCGCCTAGGCAAGCATGAGCGTCGAGATCCAACCCCACGTCTGCTGCCTCAAGGGCTTGCGAGGAAGCAGTACGCATTCTCGAAATCCCCCCAACCATTTGGCTCTCGTGTAGCATGCATCATCGTAAGCTTCGCCGCCCACACCATCGAGCTTGTCTAGCCATATCCCAGCACATTATCCCAGGATTATTCTCGCTTCGTTGCCCACGTTTTTCCCACCAATGAGGCGTTGGCAGTAGGGGTGCCGAGGCTGGCGGTCTGGCTCGCTCGTTTTTAACAGCCGACGATCGTGTCGTCGATCGCGCTGCATAATGAGTCCGCCAAGGCAAGCATGAGCGTCGAGATCCAACCCCAAGTCTGCCGCCTCAAGGGCCTGCGAGGAAGCACTACGCATTCTCGAAATCCCCCAAACCATTTGGCTCTCGTGTAGCATGCATCATCGTTTTCTTCGCCGCCCACACCATCGAGCTTGTCTAGCAAAATCCCAGCACATTGTCCCAGGATTATTCTCGGTTCGTTGCCCACGTTTTTCCCACCAATGAGGCCTTGGAAATTGGGGTGCCGAGGCTGGCCATGTGGCTCGCTCATTTCTAACGGTCGACGATCGTGTCGTCGATCGCGTTGCGCAATGAGTCCGCCTAGGCAAGCATGAGCGTCGAGATCCAACCCCACGTCTGCCGCCTCAAGGGCCTGCGAGGAAGCACTACGCATTCTCGAAATCCCCCCAACCATTTGGCTCTCGTGTAGCATGCATCATCGTTAGCTTCGCCGCCCACACCATCGAGCTTGTCTAGCCAAATCCCAGCACATTATCCCACGATTATTCTCGCTACGTTGCCCACGTTTTTCCCACCAATGAGGCCTTGGCAGTAGGGGTGCCGAGACTGGCCGTCTGACTTGCTCGTTTTTAACGGCCGACGATCGTGTCGTTGATCGCGCTGCATAATGAGTCCGCCTAGGCAAGCATGAGCGTCGAGATCCAACCCCACGTCTACTGCCTCAAGGGCCTGCGAGGAAGCACTATGCATTCTCGAAATCCCCCCAACCATTTTGTTCTCGTGTAGCATGCATCATCGTAAGCTTCGCCGCCCACACCATCGAGCTTGTGTAGCCATATCCCAGGACATTATCCCACGATTATTCTCGCTTCGTTGCCCACGTTTTTCCCACCAATGAGGCCTTGGCAGTAGGGGTGCCGAGGCTGGCAGTCTGGCTCGCTCGTTTTTAACGGCCGACGATCGTGTCGTCGATTGCGCTGCATAATGAGTCTGCCTAGGCAAGCATGAGCATCGAGATCCAACCCCACTTCTGCCGCCTCAAGGGCCATGCGAGGAAGCACTACGCATTCTCGAAATCCCCCCAACCATTTGGCTCTCGTGTAGCATGCATCATCGTTAGCTTCGCCGCCCATACCATCGAGCTTGTCTAGCCAAATCCCAGCACATTATCCCAGGATTATTCTCGCTTGTTTGCCCACGTTTTTCCCACCAATGAGGCCTTGGCAGTAGGGGTGCCGAGGCTGGCTGTGTGGCTAGCTCGTTTCTAACGGCCGACGATCGTGTTGTCGATCGCGCTGCGCAATGAGTCTGCCTAGGCAAGCATGAGCGTCGAGATCCAACCCCACGTCTGCCGCCCCGAGGGCCTAGGACGAAGCACTCCGCATGCTCCAAATCCCCCCAACAATTTGGCACTCACGTAGCATGCATCAACATGAGCTTCGCCGCCCACACCATCGAGCTTGTCTAGCCATATCCCAGCACATTATCCCACGATTATTCTCGCTTCGTTGCCCACGTTTTTCCCACCAATGAGGCCTTGGCAGTAGGGGTGCCGAGGCTGGCCGTCTGGCTCGCTCGTTTTTAACGGCCGACGATCGTGTCGTCGATTGTACTGCATAATGAGTCCGCCTAGGCAAGCATGAGCATCGAGATCCAACCCCACTTCTGCCGCCTCAAGGGCCATGCGAGGAAGCACTGCGCATTCTCGAAATCCCCCCAACCATTTGGCTCTCGTGTAGCATGCATCATCGTTAGCTTCGCCGACCACACAATCGAGCTTGTCTAGCCAAATCCCAGCACATTATCCCACGACTATTCTCGCTTCATTGCCCACAATTTTCCCACCAATGATGCCTTGGCAGTAGGGGTGCCGAGGCTGGCTGTGTGGCTCGCTCGTTTCTAACGGCCGACGATCGTGTCGTCGATCGCGCTGCGCAATGAGTCCGCCTAGGCAAGCATGAGCGTCGAGATCCAACCCCACGTCTGCCGCCCCGAGGGCCTACGACAAAGCACTATGCATGCTTGAAATCCCCCCAACAATTTAGCCCTCATGTAGCATGCATCATCGTGAGCTTCGCCGCCCACACCATCGAGCTTGTCTAGCCATATCCTAACACATTATCCCACGATTATTCTCGCTTCGTTGCCAACGTTTTTCCTACCAATGAGGCCTTGGCAGTAGGGGTGCCGAGGCTGGCCGTCTGGCTCGCTCGTTTTTAACGGTCGACGATCGTGTCGTCGATCGCGCTGCATAATGAGTCCGCCTAGGCAAGCATGAGCGTCGAGATCCAACCCCACTTCTGCCGCCTCAAGGGCCATGCGAGGAAGCACTACGCATTCTCGAAATCCCCCCAACCATTTGGCTCTCGTGTAGCATGCATCATCGTTAGCTTCGTCGCCCACACCATCGAGCTTGTCTAGCAAAATCCCAGCACATTATCCCACGATTATTCTCGCTTCGTTGCCCACGTTTTTCCCACCAATGAGGCCTTGGCAGCAGGGGTGCTGAGGCTAGCCACGTGGCTCACTCGTTTCTAACGGCCGACGATTGTGTCATCGATCGCGCTAGGCAATGAGTCCGCCTAGGCAAGCATGAGCATCGAGATCCAACCCCACGTCTGCCGCCTCAAGGCCTGCGAGGAAGCACTACGCGTTCTCGAAATTCCCCCAACCATTTGACTCTTGTGTAGCATGCATCATCGTTAGCTTCGCCGACCACACCATCGAGCTTGTCTAGCCAAATCCCAGCACATTATCCCACGATTATTCTCGCCTCGTTGCCCACATTTTTCCCACCAATGAGGCCTTGGCAGTAGGGGTGCCGAGGCTGGCTGTGTGGCTCGCTCGTTTCTAACGACCGACGATCGTGTCGTCGATCGCGCTGCGCAATGAGTCCGCCTAGGCAAGCATGAGCATCGAGATCCAACCCCACGTCTGCCGCCCCGAGGGCCTACGACGAAGCACTCCGCATGCTCAAAATCTCCCCAACAATTTAGCCCTCACGTAGCATGCATCATCGTGAGCTTCGCCGCCCATACCATCGAGCTTGTCTAGCCAAATCCCAGCACATTATCCCATGATTATTCTCGCTTCGTTGCCCACGTTTTTCCCACTAATGAGGCCTTGGCAATAGGGGTGCCGAGGCTGGCCATGTGGCTCGCTCGTTTTTAACGGCCGACGATCGTGTCGTCGATTGCGCTGCGTAATGAGTCCGCTAAGGGAAGCATGAGCGTCGAAATCCAACCCCACGTCTACCGCCCCGAGGGCCTTCGACGAAGCACTCCGCATGCTCGAAATCCCCCCAACAATTTGGCCCTCACGTAGCATGCATCATCGTGAGCTTCGCCGCCCACACCATCCAGCTTGTCTAGCCATATCCCAGCTCATTATCCCACGATTATTCTCGCTTCGTTGCCCACGTTTTTCCCACCAATGAGGCCTTGGCAGTAGGGGTGCAGAGGCTGGCCGTCTGGCTCGCTCGTTTTTAACGGCCGACGATCGTGTCGTCGATCGTGCTGCATAATGACTCCGCCTAGGCAAGCATGAGCGTCGAGATCCAACCCCCCGTCTGTCGCCTCAAAGGCATGCGAGGAGGCACTACGCATTCTCGAAATCCCCCCAACCATTTGGCTCTCGTGTAGCACGCATCATCGTTAGCTTCGCCACCCCCACCATCGAGCTTCTCTAGCCTACTCTCTGCACATTATCCCATGATTATTCTCGCTTCGTTGCCCACATTTTTCCCACCAATGAGGCCTTGGCAATAGGGGTGCCGAGGCTGGCCGTGTGGCTCGCTCGTTTCTAACGCCCGAAGATCGTGTCGTCGATCGCGCTGCACAATGAGTCCGTCTAGGCAAGCCTGAGCGTCGAGATCCAACCCCACGTCTGTCGCCCCGAGGGCCTACGACGAAGCACTCCGCATGCTCGAAATCCCCCTAACAATTTGGCCCTCACGTAGCATGCATCATCGTGAGCTTCGCCGCCCACTCCATCGAGCTTGTCTAGCAATATCCCAGCACATTATCCCACGATTATTCTCGCTTCATTGCCCACGTTTTTCCCACAAATGAGGCCTTGGCAGTAGGGGTGCCGAGGCGGGCCGTGTGGCTCTCTCGTTTCTAACGGCCGACGATCGTGTCGTCGATCGCGCTGCGCAATGAGTCCGTCTAGGCAAGCCTGAGCGTCGAGATCCAACCCCACGTCTGCCGCCCCGAGGGCCTACGACGAAGAACTCCGCATGCTCCAAATCGCCCCAACAATTTGGCCCTCACATAGCATGCATCATCGTGAGCTTCGCCGCCCACACCATCGAGCTTGTCTAGCCATATCCCAGCACATTATCCCACGATTATTCTCGCTTCGTTGCCCACGTTTTTCCCACCAATGAGGCCTGGGCAATAGGGGTGCCGAGGCTGGCCGTCTGGCTCGCTCGTTTTTAACGGTCGACGATAGTGTCGTCGATCGCGCTGCATAACGAGTCCGCCTAGGCAAGCATGAGCGTCGAGATCCAACCCCATGTCTGCCTCCTCAAGGGCCTGCGAGGAAGCACTACGCATTCTCGAAATCCCCCCAACCATTTGGCTCTCGTGTAGCATGCATCATCGTTAGCTTCGCCGCCCACACCATCGAGCTTTTCTAGCCAAATCCCAGCACATTATCCCACGATTATTCTCGCTTCGTTGCCCACGTTTTTCCCACAAATGAGGCCTTGGCAGTAGGTGTGCCGAGGCGGGCCGTGTGGCTCGCTCGTTTCTAACGGCCGACGATCGTGTCGTCGATCGCGCTGAGCAATGAGTCCGTCTAGGCAAGCCTGAGCGTCGAGATCCAACTCCACGTCTGCCGCCCCGAGGGCCTACGACGAAGCACTCCGAATGCTCGAAATCCCCCCAACAATTTGGCCCTCACGTAGCATGCATCATCGTGAGCTTCGCCGCCCACACCATCGAGCTTGTCTAGCCATATCCCAGCACATTATCCCACGATTATTCTCGCTTCGTTGCCAACGTTTTTCCCACCAATGAGGCCTTGGCAGTAGGGGTGCCGAGGCTGGCCGTCTGGCTCGCTCGTTTTTAACGGCCGACGATCGTGTCGTCGATCGCGCTGCATAATGAGTCCGCCTAGGCAAGCATGAGCGTCGAGATCCAACCCCACGTCAGCCGCCTCAAAGGCTTGCGAGGAAGCACTACGCATTCTCGAAATCCCCCCAACCATTTGGCTCTCGTGTAGCTTGCATCATCGTTAGCTTCGTCGCCCACACCATCGAGCTTGTCTAGCAAAATCCCAGCACATTATCCCACGATTATACTCGCTTCGTTGCCCACGTTTTTCCCACCAATGAGGCCTTGGCAGTAGGGGTGCTGAGGCTAGCCATGTGGCTCACTCGTTTCTAACGGTCGACGATTGTGTCATCGATCGCGCTAGGCAATGAGTCCGCCTAGGCAAGCATGAGCATCGAGATCCAACCCCACGTCTGCCGCCTCAAGGCCTGCGAGGAAGCACTACGCGTTCTCGAAATCCCCCAAACCATTTGGCTCTCGTGTAGCATGCATCATCATTAGCTTCGCCGACCACACCATCGAGCTTGTCTAGCCAAATCCCAGCACATTATCCCACGATTATTCTCGCCTCGTTGCCCACATTTTTCCCACCAATGAGGCCTTGGCAGTAGTGGTGCCGAGGCTGGCTGTGTGGCTCGCTCGTTTCTAACGGCCGACGATCGTGTCGTCGATCGCGCTGCGCAATGAGTCCGCCTAGGCAAGCATGAGCGTCGAGATCCAACCCCACGTCTGCCGCCCCGAGGGCCTACGACGAAGCACTCCGCATGCTCGAAATCCCCCCAACAATTTAGCCCTCACGTAGCATGCATAATCGTGAGCTTCGCCGCCCACACCATCGAGCTTGTCTAGCCAAATCCTAGCACATTATCCCATGATTATTCTCGCTTCGTTGCCCACGTTTTTCCCACTAATGAGGCCTTGGCAATAGGGGTGCCGAGGCTGGCCATGTGGCTCGCTCGTTTCTAACGGCCGAAGATCGTGTCGTCGATTGCGCTGCGTAATGAGTCCGCTAAGGGAAGCATGAGCGTCGAAATCCAACCCCACGTCTACCGCCCCGAGGGCCTTCGACGAAGCACTCCGCATGCTCAAAATCCCCCCAACAATTTGGCCCTCACGTAGCATGCATCATCGTGAGCTTCGCCGCCCACACCATCGAGCTTGTCTAGCCATATCCCAGCTCATTATCCCACGATTATTCTCGCTTCGTTGCCCACGTTTTTCCCACCAATGAGGCCTTGGCAGTAGGGGTGCAGAGGCTGGCCGTCTAGCTCGCTCGTTTTTAACGGCCGACGATCGTGTCGTCCATCGTGCTGCATAATGAGTCCGCCTAGGCAAGCATGAGCGTCGAGATCCAACCCCCCGTCTGTCGCCTCAAAGGCATGCGAGGAGGCACTACGCATTCTCGAAATCCCCCCAACCATTTGGCTCTCGTGTAGCACGCATCATCGTTAGCTTCGCCACCCACACCATCGAGCTTGTCTAGCCAAATCCCTGCACATTATCCCATGATTATTCTCGCTTCGTTGCCCACTTTTTCCCACCAATGAGGCCTTGGCAATAGGGGTGCCGAGGCTGGCCGTGTGGCTCGCTCGTTTCTAACGCCCGACGATCGTGTCGTCGATCGCGCTGCACAATGAGTCCGTCTAGGCAAGCCTGAGCGTCGAGATCCAACCCCACGTCTGTCGCCCCGAGGGCCTACGACGAAGCACTCCGCATGCTCGAAATCCCCCCAACAATTTGGCCCTCACGTAGCATGCATCATCGTGACCTTCGCCGCCCATTCCATCGAGCTTGTCTAGCCATATCCCAGCACATTATCCCACGATTATTCTCGCTTGATTGCCCACGTTTTTCCCACAAATGAGGCCTTGGCAATAGGGGTGCCTAGGCGGGCCGTGTGGCTCGCTCGTTTCTAACAGCCGACGATCGTGTCGTCGATCGCGCTGAGCAATGAGTCCGTCTACGCAAGCCTGAGCGTCGAGATCCAACCCCACGTCTGCCGCCCCGAGGGCCTACGACGAAGAACTCCGCATGCTCCAAATCGCCCCAACAATTTGGCCCTCACATAGCATGCATCATCGTGAGCTTCGCCGCCCACACCATCGAGCTTGTCTAGCCATATCCCAGCACATTATCCCACGATTATTCTCGCTTCGTTGCCCACGTTTTTCCCACCAATGAGGCCTGGGCAATAGGGGTGCCGAGGCTGACCGTCTGGCTCGCTCGCTTTTAACGGTCGACGATAGTGTCGTCAATCGCGTTGCATAACGAGTCCGCCTAGGCAAGCATGAGCGTCGAGATCCAACCCCATGTCTGCCTCCTCAAGGGCCTGCGAGGAAGCACTACGCATTCTCGAAATCCCCCCAACCATTTGGCTCTCGTGTAGCATGCATCATCGTTAGCTTCGCCGCCCACACCATCGAGCTTTTCTAGCCAAATCCCAGCACATTATCCCACGATTATTCTCGCTTCATTGCCCACGTTTTTCCCACAAATGAGGCCTTGGCAGTAGGTGTGCCGAGGCGGGCTGTGTGGCTCGCTCGTTTCTAACGGCCGACGATCGTGTCGTCGATCGCGCTGAGCAATGAGTCCGTCTAGGCAAGCCTGAGCGTCGAGATCCAACTCCACGTCTGCCGCCCCGAGGGCCTACGACGAAGCACTCCGAATGCTCGAAATCCCCCCAACAATTTGGCCCACACGTACCATGCATCATCGTGAGCTTCGCCGCCCACACCATCAAGCTTGTCTAGCCATATCCCAGCACATTATCCCATAATTATTCTCGATTCGTTGCCCACGTTTTTCCCACCAATGAGGCCTTGGCAGTAGGGGTGCCGAGGCTGGCTGTGTGGCTCGCTCGTTTCTAACGGCTGACGATCGTGTCGTCGATCGCGCTGCGCAATGAGTCCGCCTAGGCAAGCATGAGCGTCGAGATCCAACCCCATGTCTGCCGCCCCGAGGGCCTACGACAAAGTACTCCGCATGCTCGAAATCCCCCCAATAATTTGGCCCTCACGTAGCATGCATCATCATGAGCTTCGCCGCCCACACCATCAAGCTTGTCTAGCCATATCCCAGCACATTATCCCACGATTATTCTCGCTTCGTTGCCCACGTTTTTCCCACCAATGAGGCCTTGGCAGTCGGGGTGCCGAGGCTGGCCGTGTGGCTCTCTCGTTTCTAACGGCCGACGATCGCGTCGTCGATCGCGCTGCGCAATGAGTCCGCCTAGGCAAGCAAGAGCGTCGAGATCCAACCCCACGTCTGCCGCCCCGTGGGCCTACGACGAAGCACTCCGCATGCTCGAAATACCCCCAACAATTTGGCCCTCACGTTGCATGCATCATCGTGAGCTTCGCCGCCCACACCATCGAGCTTGTATAGCCATATCCCAACACATTATCCCTTGATTATTCTCGCTTCGTTGCCCACGTTTTTCCCACCAATGAGGCCTTAGCTGTAGTGGTGCCGAGGCTGGCCGTCTGGCTCGCTCGTTTTTAACGGCCGACGATTGTGTCGTCGATCGCGCTGCATAATGAGTCCGCCTAGGCAAGCATGAGCGTCGAGATCCAACCCCACGTCTGCCGCCTCAGGGGCCTGCGAGGAAGCACGATGCATTCTCGAAATCACCCCAACCATTTGGCCCTCACGTAGCATGCGTCATCGTGAGCGTCGCCGCCCACACCATCGAGCTTGTCTAGCCATATCCCAGCACATTATCCCACGATTATTCTCGCTTCGTTGCCCACGTTTTTCCCACCAATGAGGCCTTGGCAGTAGGAGTGCCGAGGCTGGCCGTTTGGCTCGCTCGTTTTTAACGGCCGACGATTGTGTCGTCGATCGCGCTGCATAATGAGTCAGCCTAGGCAAGCATGAGCGTCGAGATCCAACCCCACGTCTGCCGCCTCAAGGTCCTGCGAGGAAGCACTACGCATTCTCGAAATCCCCCTAACCATTTGGCTCTCGTGTAGCATGCATCATCGTTAGCTTCGCCGCCCACACCATCGAGCTTGTCTAGCCAAATCCCAGCACATTATCCCATGATTATTCTTGCTTCGTTGCCCACGTTTTTCCCACCAATGAGGCCTTGGCAATAGGGGTGCCGAGGCTGGCCGTCTGGCTCGCTCGTTTTTAATGGCCGACGATCGTGTCGTCGATCGCGCTGCATAATGAGTCCGCCTAGGCAAGCATGAGCGTCGAGATCCAACCCCACGTCTGCCGCCTTAAGGGACTGCGAGGAAGCACTACGCATTCTCGAAATCCCCCCAACCATTTGGCTCTCGTGTAGCATGCATCATCGTGAGCTTCGCCGCCCACACCATCAAGCTTGTCTAGCCATATCCCAGCACATTATCCCACGATTATTCTCGCTTCGTTGCCCACATTTTTCCCACCAATGAGGCCTTGGCAATAGGAGTGCCGAGGCTAGCTGTGTGGCTCGCTCGTTTCTAACGGCCGACGATCGTGTCGTTGATCGCGCTGCGCAATGAGTCCGCCTAGGCAAGCATGAGCGTCGAGATCCAACCCCAAGTCTGCCGCCCCGAGGGCCTACGACGAAGAACTCCGCATGCTCGAAATCCCCCCAACAATTTGGCCCTCACGTTGCATGCATCATCGTGAGCTTCACCGCCCACACCATCGAGCTTGTATAGCCATATCCCAACACATTATCCCACGATTATTCTCGCTTCGTTGCCCACGTTTTTCCCACCAATAAGGCCTTAGCTGTAGTGGTGCCGAGGCTGGCCGTCTGGCTCCCTCGTTTTTAACGGCCGACGATCGTGTCGTCGATCGCGCTGCATAATGAGTCTGCCTAGGCAAGCATGAGCGTCGAGATCCAACCCCACGTCTGCCGCCTCAGGGGCCTGTGAGGAAGCACTATGCATTCTCGAAATCACCCCAACCATTTGGCTCTCGTGTAGCATGCATCATCCTTAGCTTCGCCGCCCACACCATCGAGCTTGTCTAGCCAAATGCCAGCACATTATCCCATGATTATTCTCGCATCGTTGCCCACGTTTTTCCCACAAACAAGGCCTTGCTTGTAGGGGTGCTGTGGCTGGCCGCGTGGCTCGCTCGTTTCTAACGGCCGACGATCGTGTCGTCGATGGCGCTGCGCAATGGGTCCGTCTAGGCAAGCCTGAGCGTTAAGATCCAGCCCCACGTCTGTCACTCCGAGGGCCTACGACGAAGCACTCAGCATGCTCGAAATACCCCTAACAATTTGGCCCTCACGTAGCATGCATCATCGTGAGCTTCGCCGCCCACACCATCAAGCTTGTCTAGCCATATCCCAGCACATTATCCCACTATTATTCTCGCTTCGTTGCCCACGTTTTTCCCACCAATGAGGCCTTGGCAGTAGGGGTGTCGAGGCTGGCTGTGTGGCACGCTCGTTTCTAACGGCCGACGATCCTGTCGTCGATCGCGCTGAGCAATGAGTCCTTCTAGGCAAGCCTGAGCGTCGAGATCCAACCCCACGTCTGTAGCCCCGAGGGCCTACGACGAAGCACTCCGAATGCTCGAAATCGCCCCAACAATTTGGCCCTCACGTAGCATGCATCATCGTGAGCTTCGCCGCCCACACCATCAAGCTTGTCTAGCCATATCCCAGCACATTATCCCACGATTATTCTCGCTTCGTTGCCCACGTTTTTCCCACCAATGAGGCCTTGGCAGTAGGGGTGCCGAGGCTGGCTGTGTGGCTCGCTCGTTTCTAACGGCCGACGATCGTGTCGTCGATCGCGCTGCGCAATGAGTCCGCCAAGGCAAGCATGAGCATCGAGATCCAACCCCACGTCTGTCGCCCCGAGGGCCTACGACGGAGCACTCAGCATGCTCGAAATCCCCCTAACAATTTGGCCCTCACATAGCATGCATCATCGTGAGCTTCGCCGCCCACACCATCAAGCTTGCCTAGCCATATCCCAGCACATTATCCCACGATTATTCTCGCTTCGTTGCCCACGTTTTTCCCACCAATGAGGCCTTGGCAGTAGGGGTGCCGAGGCTGGTTGTGTGACTCGCTCGTTTCTAACGGCCGACGATCGTGTCGTCGATCGCGCTGCGCAATGAGTCCGCCTAGGCAAGCATGAGCGTCGAGATCCAACCCCACGTCTGCCGCCCCGAGGGCCTACGATGAAGCACTCCGCATGCTCGAAATCCTCCCAATAATTTGGCCCTCACGTAGCATGCATCATCGTGAGCTTCGTCGCCCACACCATCGAGCTTGTATAGCCATATCCCAACTCATTATCCCACGATTATTCTCGCTTCGTTGCCCACATTTTTCCCACCAATGAGGCCTTAACTGTAGTGGTGCCGAGGCTGGCCGTCTGGCTCGCTCGTTTTTAACGGCCGACGATCGTGTCGTCGATCGCGCTGCATAATGAGTCCGCCTAGGTAAGCATGAGCGTCGAGATCCAACCCCACGTCTGCCGCCTCAGGGGCCTGCGAGGAAGCACGATGCATTCTCGAAATCACCCCAACCATTTGGCCCTCACGTAGCATGCATCATCGTGAGCGTCGCCGCCCACACCATCGAGCTTGTCTAGCCATATCCCAGCACATTATCCCACGATTATTCTCGCTTCGTTTCCCACGTTTTTCCCACCAATGAGGCCATGGCAGTAGGGGTGCCAAGGCTGGCCGTCTGGCTCGCTCGCTTTTAACAGCCGACGATCGTGTCGTCGATCGCGCTGCATAATGAGTCCGCCTAGGCAAGCATGAGCGTCGAGATCCAACCCCACGTCTGTCGCCTCAAGGGCCATGCGAGGAAGCACTACGCATTCTCGAAATCCCCCCAACCATTTGGCTCTCGTGTTGCATGCATCCTCGTTAGCTTCGCCGCCCACACCATCGAGCTTGTCTAGCCGAATCCCAGCACATTATCCCACGATTATTCTCGCTTCGTTGCCCACATTTTTCCCACCAATGAGGCCTTGGCAGTAGGGGTGCAGAGGCTGGCCGTCTGGCTCGCTCGTTTTTAACGGCCGACGATCGTGTCGTCGATCGCGCTGCATAATGAGTCCGCCGAGGCAAGCATGAGCGTCGAGATCCAACCCCACGTCTGTCGCCTCAGGGGCCTGCGAGGAAGCACGATGCATTCTCGAAATCACCCCAACCATTTGGCCCTCACGTAGCATGCATCATCATGAGCTTCGCCGCCCACACGATCGAACCTGTCTAGCCATATCCCAGCACATTATCCCACGATTATTGTCGCTTCGTTGCCCACGTTTTTCCCACCAATGAGGCCTTGGCAGTAAGGGTGCCGAGGCTGGCCGTCTGGCTCGCTCGTTTTTAACGGCCGACGATCGTGTCGTCGATCGCGCTGCATAATGAGTCCGCCTAGGCAAGCATGAGCGTCGAGATCCAACCCCACGTCTGCCGCCTCAAGGGCCCTTCGAGGAAGCACTACGCATTCTCGAAATCCCCCCAACTATTTGGCTCTCGTGTAGCATGCATCATCGTTAGCTTCGCCGCCCACACCATCGAGCTTGTCTAGCCAAATCCCAGCACATTATCCCACGATTATTCTCGCTTCGTTGCCCACGTTTTTCCCACCAATGAGGCCTTGGCAGTAGGGGTGCCGAGGCTGGCCGTGTGGCTCGCTCGTTTCTAACGTTCGACGATCGTGTCGTTGATCGCGCTGCGCAATGAGTCCGGCTAGGCAAGCATGAGCGTCGAGATCCAACCCCACGTCTACCGCCCCGAGGGCCTACGACGAAGCACTCCGCATGCTCGAAATCCCCCCAACAATTTGGCCCTCACGTAGCATGCATCATCGTGAGCGTCGTCGCCCACACCATCGAGCTTGTCTAGCCAAATCCCAGCCCATTATCCAATGATTATTCTCGCTTCGTTGCCCACATTTTTCCCACCAATGAGGCCTTGGCAATAGGGTTGCCGAGGCTGGCCGTGTGGCTCGCTCGTTTCTAACGGTCGACGATCGTGTCGTCGATCGCGCTGCGCAATGAGTCCGCCTAGGCAAGCATGAGCGTCGAGATCCAACCCCAAGTCTGCCGCCCCGAGGGCCTACGATGAAGAACTCCGCATGCTCGAAATCCCCCCAACAATTTGGCCCTCACGTTGCATGCATCATCGTGAGCTTCGCCGCCCACACCATCGAGCTTGTATAGCCATATCCCAACACATTATCCCACGATTATTCTCGCTTCGTTGCCCACCTTTTTCCCACCAATAAGGCCTTAGCTGTAGTGGTGCCGAGGCTAGCCGTCTGGCTCCCTCGTTTTTAACGGCCGACGATCGTGTCGTCGATCGCGCTGCATAATGAGTCTGCCTAGGCAAGCATGAGCGTCGAGATCCAACCCCACGTCTGCCGCCTCAGGGGCCTGCGAGGAAGCACTATGCATTCTCGAAATCACCCCAACCATTTGGCTCTCGTGTAGCATGCTTCATCCTTAGCTTCGCCGCCCACACCATCGAGCTTGTCTAGCCAAATCCCAGCACATTATCCCATGATTATTCTCGCTTCGTTGCCCACGTTTTTCCCACAAACAAGGCCTTGGCTGTAGGGGTGCTGTGGCTGGCAGCGTGGCTCGCTCGTTTCTAACGGCCGACGATCGTGTCGTCGATCGCGCTGCGCAATGGGTCCATCTAGGCAAGCCTGAGCGTCAAGATCCAGCCCCACGTCTGTCGCCCCGAGGGCCTACGACGAAGCACTCCGCATGCTCCAAATCCTCCCAACAATTTGGCCCTCACGTAGCATGCATCATCGTGAGCTTCGCCGCCTACACCATCGAGCTTGTCTAGCAATATCCCAGCACATTATCCACGATTATTGTCGCTTCGTTGCCCACGTTATTCCCACCAATGAGGCCTTGGCAGTAGGGGTGCCGAGGCTGGCCGTTTGGCTCGCTCGTTTTTAACGGCCGACGATCGTGTCGTCGATCGCGCTGCATAATGAGTCCGCCTAGGCAAGCATGAGCGTCGAGATCCAACCCCACGTCTTCCGCCTCAAGGGCCTGCGAGGAAGAACTACGCATTCTCAAAATCCCCCAAACCATTTGGCTCTCGTGTAGCATGCATCATCGTTAGCTTCGCCGCCCACACCATCGAGCTTGTCTAGCCAAATCCCAGCACATTATCCCACGATTATTCTCGCTTCGTTGCCCACGTTTTTCCCGCCAATGAGGCCTTGGCAATAGGGGTGCCGAGGCTGGCCATTTGGCTCGCTCGTTTTTAACGGCCGACGATCGTGTCGTCGATCGCGCTGCATAATGAGTCCGCCTAGGCAAGCATGAGCGTCGAGATCCAACCCCACGTCTGCCGCCTTAAGGGACTGCGAGGAAGCACTACCATTCTCGAAATCCCCCACAGCAATTTGGCCCTCACGTAGCATGCATCATCGTGAGCGTCGTCGCCCACACCATCGAGCTTGTCTAGCCATATCCCAGCACATTATCCCACGATTATTCTCGCTTCGTTGCCCACGTTTTTCCCACCAATGAGGCCTTAGCTGTAAGGTGCCGAGGCTGGCCGTCTGGCTCGCTCGTTTTTAACGGCTGACGATCGTGTCGTCGATCGCGCTGCATAATGAAGTCCGCCTAGGCAAGCATGAGCGTCGAACCCCACGTCTGCCGCCTCAAGGGCCTGCGAGGAAGCACTACGCATTCTCGAAATCCCCCCAACCATTTTGCTCTCGTGTAGCATGCATCATCGTTAGCTTCGCCGCCCACACCATCGAGCTTGTCTAGCCAAATCCCAGCACATTATCCCATGATTATTCTCGCTTCGTTGCCCACGTTTTTCCCACCAATGAGGCCTTGGCAGTAGGGGTACCGAGGCTGGCCGTTTGGCTCGCTCGTTTTTAACAGCCGACGATCGTGTCGTCGATCGCGCTGCGCAATGAGTCCGCCTAGGCAAGCATGAGCGTCGAGATCCAACCCCACGTCTGTCGCCTCAAGGGCCTGCGAGGAAGCACTACGCATTCTCGAAATCCCCCAACCATTTGGCTCTCGTGTAGCATGCATCATCGTTAGCTTCGCCGCCCACACCATCGAGCTTGTCTAGCCAAATCCCAGCACATTATCCCACGATTATTCTAGCTTCGTTGCCCACGTTTTTCCCGCCAATGAGGCCTTGGCAATAGGGGTGCCGAGGCTGGCCGTTTGGCTAGCTCGTTTTTAACGGCCGACGATCGTGTCGTCGATCGCGCTGCATAATGAGTCCGCCTAGGCAAGCATGAGCGTCGAGATCCAACCCCACGTCTGCCGCCTTAAGGGACTGCGAGGAAGCACTACGCATTCTCGAAATCCCCCCAGCAATTTGGCCCTCACGTAGCATGCATCATCGTGAGCGTCGTCGCCCACACCATCGAGCTTGTCTAGCCATATCCCAGCACATTATCCCACGATTATTCTCGCTTCGTTGCCCACGTTTTTCCCACCAATGAGGCCTTAGCTGTAGTGGTGCCGAGGCTGGCCGTCTGGATCGCTCGTTTTTAACGGCTGACGATCGTGTCGTCGATCGCGCTGCATAATGAGTCCGCCTAGGCAAGCATGAGCGTCGAGATCCAACCCCACGTCTGCCGCCTCAAGGGCCTGCGAGGAAGCACTACGCATTCTCGAAATCCCCCCAACCATTTTGCTCTCGTGTAGCATGCATCATCGTTAGCTTCGCCGCCCACACCATCGAGCTTGTCTAGCCAAATCCCAGCACATTATCCCACGATTATTCTCGCTTCGTTGCCCACGTTTTTCCCGCCAATGAGGCCTTGGCAATAGGGGTGCCGAGGCTGGCCGTTTGGCTCGCTCATTTTTAACGGCCGACGATCGTGTCGTCGTCGCGGCCGCATAATGAGTCCGCCTAGGCAGGCATGAGCGTCGAGATCCAACCCCACGTCTGTCGCCTCAAGGGCCTGCGAGGAAGCACTACGCATTCTCGAAATCCCCCCACCATTTGGCTCTCGTGTAGCATGCATCATCGTTAGCTTCGCCCCCACACCATCGAGCTTGCCTAGCCAATCCCAGCACATTATCCCACTATGATTCTAGCTTCGTTGCCCACGTTTTTCCCGCCAATGAAGGCCTTGGCATAGGGGTGCCGAGGCTGGCCGTGTGGCTCGCTTGTTTTTAACGGCCGACGATCGTGTCGTCGATCGCGCTGCATAATGAGTCCGCCTAGGCAAGCATGAGCGTCGAGATCCACCCCACGTCTGCCGCCTCAAGGGCCTGCGAGGAAGCACTACGCATTCTCGAAATCCCCCCAACCATTTGGCTCTCGTGTAGCATGCATCATCGTTAGCTTCGCCGCCCACACCATCGAGCTTGTCTAGCCAAATCCCAGCACATTATCCCATGATTATTCTCGCTTCATTGCCCACATTTTTCCCACCAATGAGGCCTTGGCAGTAGGGGTGCCGAGGCTGGCTGTGTGGCTCTCTTGTTTCAAACGGCCGACGATCGTGTCGTCGATCGCGCTGCGCAATGATTCCGCCTAGGCAAGCATGAGCGTCGAGATCAACCCCACGTCTGCCGCCCCGAGGGCCTACGACGAAGCACTCCGCATGCTCCAAATCCTCCCAACAATTTGGCCCTCACATAGCATGCATCATCGTGAGCTTCGCCGCCCACAGCATCGAGCTTGTCTAGCCAAATCCCAGCACATTATCCCACGATTATTCTCGCTTCGTTGCCCACATTTTTCCCACCAATGAGGCCTTGGCAGTAGGGGTGCCGAGGCTGGCTGTGTGGCTCTCTCGTTTCTAACGGCCGACGATCGTGTCGTCGATCGCGCTGCGCAATGATTCCGCCTAGGCAAGCATGAGCGTCGAGATCAACCCCACGTCTGCCGCCCCGAGGGCCTACGACGAAGCACTCCGCATGCTTCAAATCCTCCCAACAATTTGGCCCTCACGTAGCATGCATCATCGTGAGCTTCGCCGCCCACACCATCGAGCTTGTCTAGCCATATCCCAGCACATTATCCACGATTATTGTCGCTTCGTTGCCCACGTTATTCCCACCAATGAGGCCTTGGCAGTAGGGGTGCCGAGGCTGGCCGTTTGGCTCGCTCGTTTTTAACGGCCGACGATCGTGTCGTCGATCGCGCTGCATAATGAGTTCGCCTAGGCAAGCATGAGCGTCGAGATCCAACCCACGTCTGCCGCCTCAAGGGCCTGCGAGGAAGCACTACGCATTCTCGAAATCCCCCCAACCATTTTGCTCTCGTGTAGCATGCATCATCGTTAGCTTCGCCGCCCACACCATCGAGCTTGTCTAGCCAAATCCCAGCACATTATCTCACGATTATTCTCACTTCGTTGCCCACGTTTTTCCCGCCAATAAGGCCTTGGCAATAGGGGTGCCGAGGCTGGCCGTTTGGCTCGCTCGTTTTTAACGGCCGACGATCGTGTCGTCGATCGCGCTGCATAATGAGTCCGCCTAGGCAAGCACGAGCGTCGAGATCCAACCCCACGTCTGCCCCCTTAAGGGACTGCAAGGAAGCACTACGCATTCTCGAAATCCCCCCAACCATTTGGCTCTCGTGTAGCATGCATCATCGTTAGCTTCGCCGCCCACACCATCGAGCTTGTCTAGCCAAATCCCAGCCCATTATCCCATGATTATTCTCGCTTCGTTGCCCACATTTTTCCCACCAATGAGGCCTTGGCAATAGGGTTGCCGAGGCTGGCCGTGTGGCTCACGCGTTTCTAACGGCCGACGATCGTGTCGTCGATCGCGCTGCATAATGAGTCCGCCTAGGCAAGCATGAGCGTCGAGATCCAACCCCACGTCTGCCGCCTCAGGGGCCTGCGAGGAAGCACGATGCATTCTCGAAATCACCCCAACCATTTGGCCCTCACGTAGCATGCATCATCGTGAGCGTCGCCGCCCACACCATCGAGCTTGTCTAGCCATATCCCAGCACATTATCCCACGATTATTCTCGCTTCGTTGCCCACGTTTTTCCCACCTATGAGGCCTTGGCAATAGGGGTGTCGAGGCTGGCCGTCTACCTCGCTCGCTTTTAACAGCCGACGATCGTGTCGTCGATCGCGCTGCATAATGAGTCCGCCTAGGCAAGCATGAGCGTCGAGATCCAACCCCACGTCTGTCGCCTCAAGGGCCATGCGAGGAAGCACTACGCATTCTCGAAATCCCCCCAACCATTTGGCTCTCGTGTTGCATGCATCCTCGTTAGCTTCGCCGCCCACACCATCGAGCTTGTCTAGCCGAATCCCAGCACATTATCCCACGATTATTCTCGCTTCGTTGCCCACATTTTTCCCACCAATGAGGCCTTGGCAGTAGGGGTGCAGAGGCTGGCCGTGTGGCTCTCTCGTTTCTAACGGCCGACGATCGTGTCGTTGATCGCGCTGCGCAATGATTCCGCCTAGGCAAGCATGAGCGTCGAGATCCAACCCCACGTCTGCCGCCCCGAGGGCCTACGACGAAGCACTCCGCATGCTCAAAATCCCCCCAACAATTTGGCCCTCATGTAGCATGCATCATCGTGAGCTTCGCCGCCCACACCATCGAGCTTGTATAGCCATATCCCAACACATTATCCCACGATTATTCTCGCTTCGTTGCCCACGTTTTTCCCACCAATGAGGCCTTAGCTGTAGTGGTGCCGAGGCTGGCCGTCTGGCTCCTTCGTTTTTAACGGCCGACGATCGTGTCGTCGATCGCGCTGCATAATGAGTCTGCCTAGGCAAGCATGAGCGTCGAGATCCAACCCCACGTCTGCCGCCTCAGGGGACTGCGAGGAAGCACTATGCATTCTCGGAATCACCCCAACCATTTGGCTCTCGTGTAGCATGCATCATCCTTAGCTTCGCCGCCCACACCATTGAGCTTGTCTAGCCAAATCCCAGCACATTATCCCATGATTATTCTCGCTTCGTTGCCCACGATTTTCCCACAAACAAGGCCTTGGCTGTAGGGGTGCTGTGGCTGGCCGCGTGGCTCGCTCGTTTCTAACGGCCGACGATCGTGTCGTCGATCGCGCTGCGCAATGGGTCCGTCTAGGCAAGCCTGAGCGTCAAGATCCAGCCCCACGTTTGTCGCCCCGAGGGCCTACGACAAAGCGCTCCGCATGCTCCAAATCCTCCCAACAATTTGGCCCTCACGTAGCATGCATCATCGTGAGCTTCGCCGCCCACAGCATCGAGCTTGTCTAGCCATATCCCAGCACACTATCCCACGATTATTGTCGCTTCGTTGCCCATGTTTTTCCCACCAATGAGGCCTTGGCAGTAGGGGTGCCGAGGCTGGCCGTTTGGCTCGCTCGTTTTTAACGGCCGACGATCGTGTCGTCGATCGCGCTGCATAATGAGTCCGCCTAGGCAAGCATGAGCGTCGAGATCCAACCCCACGTCTGCCACCTCAAGGGCCTGCGAGGAAGCACTACGCATTCTCGAAATCCCCCTAACCATTTGGCTCTCATGTAGCATGCATCATCGTTAGCTTCGCCGCCCACACCATCGAGCTTGTCTAGCCATATCCCAGCACATTATCCCACGATTATTCTCGCTTCGTTGCCCACGTTTTTCCCACCAATGAGGCCTTGGCAGTAGGGGTGCCGAGGTTGGCTGTGTGGCTCGCTCGTTTCTAACGGCCGACGATCGTGTCGTCGATTGCGCTGCGCAATGAGTCCGCCTAGGCAAGCATGAGCGTCGAGATCCAACCCCACGTCTACCGCCCCGAGGGCCTACGACGAAGCACTCCGCATGCTCGAAATCCCCCCAACAATTTGGCCCTGACGTAGCATGCATCATCGTGAGCGTCGTCGCCCACACCATCGAGCTTGTCTGGCCATATCCCAGCACATTATCCCACGATTATTCTCGCTTCGTTGCCCACGTTTTTCCCCCCAATGAGGCCTTAGCTGTAGTGGTGTCGAGGCTGGCCGTCTGGCTCGCTCGTTTTTAACGGCTAACGATCGTGTCGTCGATCGCGCTGCATAATGAGTCCGCCTAGGCAAGCATGAGCGTCGAGATCCAACCCCACGTCTGCCGCCTCAGGGGCCTGCGAGGAAGCACTACGCATTCTCGAAATCCCCCCAACCATTTGGCTCTCATGTAGCATGCATCATCGTTAGCTTCGCCGCCCACACCATCGAGCTTGTCTAGCCATATCCCAGCACATTATCCCACGATTATTCTCGCTTCGTTGCCCACGTTTTTCCCACCTATGAGGCCTTGGCAGTAGGGGTACCGAGGCTGGCCGTCTACCTCGCTCGCTTTTTAACAGCCGACGATCGTGTCGTCGATCGCGCTGCATAATGAGTCCGCCTAGGCAAGCATGAGCGTCGAGATCCAACCCCACGTCTGTCGCCTCAGGCCATGCGAGGAAGCACTACGCATTCTCGAAATCCCCCCCCAACCATTTGGCTCTCGTGTTGCATGCATCCTCGTTAGCTTCGCCGCCCCACCATCGAGCTTGTCTAGCCGAATCCCAGCACATTATCCCACGATTATTCTCGCTTCGTTGCCCACATTTTTCCCCAAAATGAGGCCTTGGCAGTAGGGGTGCAGAGGCTGGCCGTGTGGCTCTCTCGTTTCTAACGGCCGAGCGATCGTGTCGTTGATCGCGCTGCGCAATGATTCCGCCTAGGCAAGCATGAGCGTCGAGATCCAACCCCACGTCTGCCGCCCCGAGGGCCTATGACGAAGCACTCCGCATGCTCGAAATCCCCCCAAAAATTTTGCCCTCACGTAGCATGCATCATCGTGAGCTTCGCCGCCCACACCATCGAGCTTGTATAGCCATATCCCAACACATTATCCCACGATTATTCTCGCTTCGTTGCCCACGTTTTTCCCACCAATGAGGCCTTGGCAGTAGGGGTGCCGAGGCTGGCCGCCTGGCTCGCTCGTTTTTAACGGCCGACGATCGTGTCGTCGATCGCGCTGCATAATGAGTCCGCCTAGGCAAGCATGAGCGTCGAGATCCAACCCCACGTCTGCCGCCTCAGGGGCCTGCGAGGAAGCACGATGCATTCTCGAAATCACCCTAACCATTTGGCCCACACGTAGCATGCATCATCCTTAGCTTCGCCACCCACACCATCGAGATTGTCTAGCCAAATCCCAGCACATTATCCCACGATTATTCTCGCTTCGTTGCCCACGTTTTTCCCACAAACAAGGCCTTGGCTGAAGGGGTGCTGAGGCTGGCCGCATGGCTCGCTCGTTTCCAACGGCCGACGATCGTGTCGTCGATCGCGCTGCGCAATGAGTCCGTCTAGGCAAGCCTGAGCGTCGAGATCCAGCCCCACGTCTGTCGCCCCGAGGGCCTACGACGAAGCACTCAGCATGCTCAAAATCCACCAAACATTTTGGCCCTCACGTAGCATGCATCATCGTGAGCTTCGCCGCCCACACCATCGAGCTTGTCTAGCCATATCCCAGCACATTATCCCACGATTATTCTCGCTTCGTTGCCCACGTTTTTCCCACCAATGAGGCCTGGGCAATAGGGGTGCCGAGGCTGACCGTCTGGCTCGCTCGCTTTTAACGGTCGACGATAGTGTCGTCAATCGCGTTGCATAACGAGTCCGCCTAGGCAAGCATGAGCGTCGAGATCCAACCCCATGTCTGCCGCCTCAAGGGCCTGCGAGGAAGCACTACGCATTCTCGAAATCCCCCCAACCATTTGGCTCTCGTGTAGCATGCATCATCGTTAGCTTCGCCGCCCACACCATCGAGCTTGGCTAGCAAAATCCCAGCACATTATCCCAGGATTATTCTCGCTTCGTTGCCCACATTTTTCCCACCAATGAGGCCTTGGCAATAGGGTTGCCGAGGCTGGCCGTGTGGCTCGCTCGTTTCTAACGGCCGACGATCGTGTCGTCGATTGCGCTGCGCAATGAGTCCGCCTAGGCAAGCATGAGCGTCGAGATCCAACCCCACGTCTACCGCCCCGAGGGCCTACGACGAAGCACTCCGCATGCTCGAAATCCCCCCAATATTTTGGCCCTCACGTAGCATGCATCATCGTGAGCGTCGTCACCCACACCATCGAGCTTGTCTGGCCATTTCCCAGCACATTATCCCACGATTATTCTCGCTTCGTTGCCCACGTTTTTCCCACCAATGAGGCCTTAGCTGTAGTGGTGTCGAGGCTGGCCGTCTGGCTCGCTCGTTTTTAACGGCTAATGATCGTGTCGTCGATAGCGCTGCATAATGAGTCCGCCTAGGCAAGCATGAGCGTCGAGATCCAACCCCACGTCTGCCGCCTCAGGGGCCTGCGAGGAAGCACGATGCATTCTCGAAATCACCCCAACCATTTGGCCCTCACGTAGCATGCATCATCGTGGGCGTCGCCGCCCACACCATCGAGCTTGTCTAGCCATATCCCAGCACATTATCCCACGATTATTCTCGCTTCGTTGCCCACGTTTTTCCCACCTATGAGGCCTTGGCAGTAGGGGTGCCGAGGCTGGCCGTCTACCTCGCTCGCTTTTAACAGCCGACGATCGTGTCGTCGATCGCGCTGCATAATGAGTCCGCCTAGGCAAGCATGAGCGTCGAGATCCAACTCCACGTCTGTCGCCTCAAGGGCCATGCGAGGAAGCACTACGCATTCTCGAAATCCCCCCAACCTTTTGGCTCTCGTGTTGCATGCATCCTCGTTAGCTTCGCCGCCCACACCATCGAGCTTGTCTAGCCGAATCCCAGCACATTATCCCACGATTATTCTCGCTTCGTTGCCCACATTTTTCCCACCAATGAGGCCTTGGCAGTAGGGGTGCAGAGGCTGGCCGTGTGGCTCTCTCGTTTCTAACGGCCGACGATCGTGTCGTTTATCGCACTGCGCAATGATTCCGCCTAGGCAAGCATGAGCGTCGAGATCCAACCCCCCGTCTGCCGCCCCGAGGGCCTACGACGAAGCACTCCGCATGCTCAAAATCCCCCCAACAATTTGGCCCTCACGTAGCATGCATCATCGTGAGCTTCGTCGCCCACACCATCGAGCTTGTATAGCCATATCCCAACACATTATCCCACGATTATTCTCGCTTCGTTGCCCACGTTTTTCCCACCAATGAGGCCTTAGCTGTAGTGGTGCCGAGGCTGGCCGTCTGGCTCCTTCGTTTTTAACGGCCGACGATCGTGTCGTCGATCGCGCTGCATAATGAGTCTGCCTAGGCAAGCATGAGCGTCGAGATCCAACCCCACGTCTGCCGCCTCAGGGGACTGCGAGGAAGCACTATGCATTCTCGAAATCACCCCAACCATTTGGCTCTCGTGCAGCATGCATCATCCTTAGCTTCGCCGCCCACACCATCGAGCTTGTCTAGCCAAATCCCAGCACATTATCCCATGATTATTCTCGCTTCGTTGCCCACGTTTTTCCCACAAACAACGCCTTGGCTGTAGGGGCGCTGTGGCTGGCCGCGTGGCTCGCTCGTTTCTAACGGCCGACGATCGTGTCGTCGATCGCGCTGCGCAATGGGTCCGTCTAGGCAAGCCTGAGCGTCAAGATCCAGCCCTACGTCTGTCGCCCCGAGGGCCTACGACAAAGCACTCCGCATGCTCCAAATCCTCCCAACAATTTGGCCCTCACGTAGCATGCATCATCGTGAGCTTCGCCGCCCACAGCATCGAGCTTGTCTAGCCATATCCCAGCACATTATCCCACGATTATTGTCGCTTCGTTGCCCACGTTTTTCCCACCAATGAGGCCTTGGCAGTAGGGGTGCCGAGGCTGGCCGTTTGGCTCGCTCGTTTTTAACGGCCGACGATCGTGTCGTCGATCGCGCTGCGCAATGAGTCCGCCTTGGCAAGCATGAGCGTCGAGATCCAACCCCACGTCTGCCGCCTCAAGGGCCTGCGAGGAAGCACTACGCATTCTCGAAATCCCCCCAACCATTTGGCTCTCGTGTAGCATGCATCATCGTTAGCTTCGCCGCCCACACCATCGAGCTTGTCTAGCCAAATCCCAGCACATTATCCCATGATTATTCTCACTTCGTTGCCCACATTTTTCCCACCAATGAGGCCTTGGCAATAGGGTTTCCGAGGCTGGCCGTGTGGCTCGCTCGTTTCTAACGGCCGACGATCGTGTCGTCGATCGCGCTGCATAATGAGTCCGCCTAGGCAAGCATGAGCGTCGAGATCCAACCCCACGTCTGCCGCCTCAAGGGCCTGCGAGGAAGCACTCCGCATTCTTGAAATTCCCCCAAACATTTGGTTCTCGTGTAGCATGCATCATCGTTAGCTTCGCCGCCCACACCATCGAGCTTGTCTTGCCAAATCCCAGCACATTATCCCATGATTATTCTCGCTTCGTTGCCCACATTTTTCCCACCAATGAGGCCTTGGCAATAGGGTTGCCGAGGCTGGCCGTGTGGCTCGCTCGTTTCTAACGGCCGACGATCGTGTCGTCGATTGCGCTGCGCAATGAGTCCGCCTAGGCAAGCATGAGCGTCGAGATCCAACCCCACATCTACCGCCCCGAGGGCCTACGACGAAGCACTCCGCATGCTCGAAATCCCCCCAACAATTTGGCCCTCACGTAGCATGCATCATCGTGAGCGTCGTCGCCCACACCATCGAGCTTGTCTGGCCATATCCCAGCACATTATCCCACGATTATTCTCGCTTCGTTGCCCACGTTTTTCCCCCCAATGAGGCCTTAGCTGTAGTGGTGTCGAGGCTGGCCGTCTGGCTCGCTCGTTTTTAACGGCTAACGATCGTGTCGTCGATCGCGCTGCATAATGAGTCCGCCTAGGCAAGCATGAGCGTCGAGATCCAACCCCACGTCTGCCGCCTCAAGGGCCTGCGAGGAAGAACTACGCATTCTCAAAATTGCCCCAACCATTTTGCTCTTGTGTAGCATGCATCATCGTTAGCTTCGCCGCCCACACCATCGAGCTTGTCTAGCCAAATCCCAGCACCTTATCCCACGATTATTCTCGCTTCGTTGCCCACGTTTTTCCCACCAATGAGGCCTTGGCAGTAGGGGTGCCGAGGCTGGCCGTCTGGCTCGCTCATTTTTAACGGCCGAAGATCGTGTCGTCGATCGCGCTGCATAATGAGTCCGCCTAGGCAAGCATGAGCGTCGAGATCCAACCCCACGTCTGTCGCCTCAAGGGCCTGCGAGGAAGCACTACGCATTCTCGAAATCCCCCCAACCATTTGGCTCTCGTGTAGCATGCATCATCGTTAGCTTCGCCGCCCACACCATCGAGCTTGTCTAGCCAAATCCCAGCACATTATCCCACGATTATTCTCGCTTCGTTGCCCACGTTTTTCCCGCCAATGAGGCCTTGGCAATAGGTTTGCCGAGGCTGGCCGTTTGGCTCGCTCATTTTTAACGGCCGACGATCGTGTCGTCGATCGCGCTGCATAATGAGTCCGCCTAGGCAAGCATGAGCGTCGAGATCCAACCCCACGTCTGCCGCCTCAAAGGCCTGCGAGGAAGCACTACGCATTCTCGAAATCCCCCCAACCATTTGGCTCTCGTGTAGCTTGCATCATCGTTAGCTTCGCCGCCCACACCATCGAGCTTGTCTAGCCAAATCCCAGCACATTATCCCACGATTATTCTCGCTTCGTTGCCCACATTTTTCCCACCAATGAGGCCTTGGCAGTAGGGGTGCCGAGGCTGGCTGTGTGGCTCTCTCGTTTCTAACAGCCGACGATCGTGTCGTCGATCGCGCTGCGCAATGATTCCGCCAAGGCAAGCATGAGCGTCGACATCCAACCCCACGTCTGCCGCCCCGAGGGCCTACGACGAAGCACTCCGCATGCTCCAAATCCTCCCAACAATTTGGCCCTCACGTAGCATGCATCATCGTGAGCTTCGCCGCCCACACCATCGAGCTTGTCTAGCCATATCCCAGCACATTATCCACGATTATTGTCGCTTCGTTGCCCACGTTATTCCCACCAATGAGGCCTTGGCAGTAGGGGTGCCGAGGCTGGCCGTTTGGCTCGCTCGTTTTTAATGGCCGACGATCGTGTCGTCGATCGCGCTGCATAATGAGTCCGCCTAGGCAAGCATGAGCATCGAGATCCAACCCCACGTCTGCCGCCTCAAGGGCCTACGAGGAAACACTACGCATTCTCGAAATCCCCCCAACCATTTGGCTCTCGTGTAGCATGCATCATCGTTAGCTTCGCCGCCCACACCATCGAGCTTGTCTAGCCAAATCCTAGCACATTATCCCACGATTATTCTCGCTTCGTTGCCCACGTTTTTCCCGCCAATGAGGCCTTGGCAATAGGGGTGCCGATGCTGGCCATTTGGCTCCCTCGTTTTTAACGGCCGACGATCGTGTGGTCGATCGCGCTGCATAATGAGTCCGCCTAGGCAAGCATGAGCGTCGAGATCCAACCCCACGTCTGCCGCCTCAAGGGCCTCCGAGGAAGCACTACGCATTCTCGAAATCCCCCCAACCATTTTGCTCTCGTGTAGCATGCATCATCGTTAGCTTCGCCGCCCACACCATCGAGCTTGTCTAGCCAAATCCCAGCGCATTATCCCACGATTATTCTCGCTTCGTTGCCCACGTTTTTCCCGCCAATGAGGCCTTGGCAATAGGGGTGCCGAGGCTGGTCGTTTGGCTCGCTCATTTTTAACGGCCGACGATCGTGTCGTCGATCGCGCTGCATAATGAGTCCGCCTAGGCAAGCATGAGCGTCGAGATCCAACCCCACGTCTGCCGCTTTAAGGGACTGCGAGGAAGCCCTACGCATTCTCGAAATCCCCCCAACCATTTGGCTCTCGTGTAGCATGCATCATCGTTAGCTTCGCCGCCCACACCATCGAGCTTGTCTACCCAAATCCCAGCCCATTATCCCATGATTAGTCTCGCTTCGTTGCCCACATTTTTCCCACCAATGAGGCCTTGGCAACAGGGTTGCCGAGGCTGGCCGTGTGGCTCACTCGTTTCTAACGGCCGACGATCGTGTCGTTGATCGCGCTGGGCAATGAGTCCGCCTAGGCAAGCATGAGCGTCGAGATCCAACCCCAAGTCTGCCGCCCCGAGGGCCTACGACGAAGAACTCCGCATGCTCGAAATCCCCCCAACAATTTGGCCCTCACGTTGCATGCATCATCGTGAGCTTCACCGCCCACACCATCGAGCTTGTATAGCCATATCCCAACACATTATCCCACGATTATTCTCGCTTCGTTGCCCACGTTTTTCCCACCAATAAGGCCTTAGCTGTAGTGGTGCCGAGGCTGGCCGTCTGGCTCCCTCGTTTTTAACGGCCGACGATCGTGTCGTCGATCGCGCTGCATAACGAGTCTGCCTAGGCAAGCATGAGCGTCGAGATCCAACCCCACATCTGCCGCCTCAGGGGCCTGCGAGGAAGCACTATGCATTCTCGAAATCACCCCAACCATTTGGCTCTCGTGTAGCATGCATCATCCTTAGCTTCGCCGCCCACACCATCGAGCTTGTCTAGCCAAATCCCAGCACATTATCCCATGATTATTCTCGCTTCGTTGCCCACGTTTTTCCCACAAACAAGGCCTTGCTTGTAGGGGTGCTGTGGCTGGCCGCGTGGCTCGCTCGTTTCTAACGGCCGACGATCGTGTCGTCGATCGCGCTGCGCAATGGGTCCGTCTAGGCAAGCCTGAGCGTCAAGATCCAGCCCCACGTCTGTCACCCCGAGGGCCTACGACGAAGCACTCAGCATGCTCGAAATCCCCCTAACAATTTGGCCCTCACGTAGCATGCATCATCGTGAGCTTCGCCGCCCACACCATCAAGCTTGTCTAGCCATATCCCAGCACATTATCCCACGATTATTTTCGCTTCGTTGCCCACGTTTTTCCCACCAATGAGGCCTTGGCAGTAGGGGTGTCGAGGCTGGCTATGTGGCACGCTCGTTTCTAACGGCCGACGATCATGTCGTCGATCGCGCTGAGCAATGAGTCCGTCTAGGCAAGCCTGAGCGTCGAGATCCAACCCCACGTCTGCCGCCCCGAGGGCCTACGACGAAGCACTCCGAATGCTCGAAATCACCCCAACAATTTGGCCCTCACGTAGCATGCATCATCGTGAGCTTCGCCGCCCATACCATCAAGCTTGTCTAGCCATATCCCAGCACATTATCCCACGATTATTCTCGCTTCGTTGCCAACGTTTTTCCCCCCAATGAGGCCTTGGCAGTAGGGGTGCCGAGGCTGGCTGTGTGCCTCGCTCGTTTCTAACGGCCGACGATCGTGTCGTCGATCGCGCTGCGCAATGAGTCCGCCTAGGCAAGCATGAGCGTCGAGATCCAACCCCACGTCTGCCGCCCCGAGGGCCTACGATGAAGCACTCCGCATGCTCGAAATCCTCCCAATAATTTGGCCCTCACGTAGCATGCATCATCGTGAGATTCGCCGCCCACACCATCGAGCTTGTCTAGCCATATCTCAGCACATTATCCCACGATTATTCTCGCTTCGTTGCCCACGTTTTTCCCACCAATGAGGCCTTGGCAGTAGGGGTGCCGAGGCAGGCCGTGTCGCTCGCCCGTTTTTCTAACGGCCGACGATCGTGTCGTCGATCGCGCTGCGCAATGAGTCCGCCTAGGCAAGCATGAGTGTCGATATCCAACCCCACGTCTGCCGCCCCGAGGGCCTACGACGAAGCACTCCGCATGCTCGAAATCCCCCCAACAATTTGGCCCTCACGTAGCATGCATCATCGTGAGCTTCGCCGCCCACACCATCGAGCTTGTATAGCCATATCCCAACACATTATCCCACGATTATTCTCGCTTCGTTGCCCACGTTTTTCCCACCAATGAGGCCTTAGCTGTAGTGGTGCCGAGGCTGGCCGTGTGGCTCGCTCGTTTCTAACGGCCGACGATCGTGTCGTCGATCGCGCTGCGCAATGAGTCCGCCTAGGCAAGCATGAGCGTCGAGATCCAACCCCACGTCTGCCGCCCCGAGGGCCTACGATGAAGCACTCCGCATGCTCGAAATCCCCCCAACAATTTGGCCCTCACGTAGAATGCATCATCGTGAGATTCGCCGCCCACACCATCGAGCTTGTCTAGCCATATCCCAGCACATTATCCCACGATTATTCTCGCTTCGTTGCCCACGTTTTTCCCACCAATGAGGCCTTGGCATTAGGGGTGCCGAGGCTGGCCGTCTGGCTCGCTCGTTTTTAACGGCCGACGATCGTGTCGTCGATCGCGCTGCATAATGAGTCCG